>JAAALK010000081.1:9342181-9441178 GCA_019279435.1 Zizania palustris | reverse complement strand
ATACCGGTTCGATGATTCATACTTGAAAATCATTGCAGGGGCTGAGTAGGTCAGAAAGTGTGCTAGTGGTGAATTGGATGTCAGGACTGGAAATGGTGCAAAAGTTGCAGCGTGTGCCGTCAGCGTTTATTCACTATCGCTACCTTCAGGATTAGTTTTGGAGTTGAATAATTTTTTCTCATTACCGCCTTAGGTAAAACCTATGTCTAGAATTGTCGTTTAGGTCATATAAACGAGAAGCGCGTGTAGGAGTTCCATAGTGATGGACTTTTGGAGTCATTTGATTTTGAATCATATGACACATGTGAGTCTTGCTTACTTGGCAAAATGACAAAGACACCTTTCTCTGGTCAAAGTGAGAGCGAGTGAGCTATTGGCCATTGTATATTGATGTATTTGGAATAATGAGCCATGTCGCAAGAGGTGGTTTTTGTACTTTATCACTTTTATGATGAGTTTAGTAGATATGGTTATGTCTACTTAATGAGGCATAAGTAGGAGTCCTTTTAAAAGTTCGAGTTCCAAAATGAAGTACAAAATCATACGGGCAAGATAATTAAATTTCTATGATCTGATCGTGGAGGTGAATATTTGATCCATGAGTTTAGTGATCATCTGAAGCAGTGTGGAATTGTTCCACAGCTGACTCCATCCGGCATGCCCTAGTGAATGGAGTGTTCGAGTAGAAAAATCGTACTTTGTTGGACATGGTTCTGTCTTTGACGAGTCATTCTGATCTTCCATTATCCTTTTGTGGACTCACTCTAGAAACTGCTGCTTTCACAATAAATAGAGTTCCATCTAAGTCAGTAGAGAAGACGCCATATGAGATGTGGTCTGGGAGGTGTCCCAATTTATCTTTTCTAATGATTTGGGGTTGTGAGGCGTATGTCAAACATTTGATGTATGACAAGCTCACTCCTAAACGTAACAAGTGCTTCTTTGTGGGTATCCTAGGGAATCCAAAGGATACTATTTTTATAATAGAGAAGAGGGCAAAGTGTTTGTCGCTCGGAATGGTGTGTTCCATGAGAAATAGTTTCTCTCAAAAGGGGTTAGTGGGAGAACGGTGCATCTCAAAAAATTTCGAGAGCCATTAGGAAGTGTTCCAGATCAAGCTGAACCACAACAGGATATACAAGATATTGTAGAGTCCGTTGTAGAGATACCAACCCCATGGATGTCCAAAAGGGTGAGTCTCACGTTGGAGCGGTTCATGTTTTTTACCACTAGGCAGCGCGATGTGTTGTTGTTGGACAACGACAAGCCTAAGACTTATACGGAAGCAGTGATGGACCAGACTTTCAGAAATTGCTTAGAGCTATCAGATCCGAATTGGAGTCCATGTGAGAAAACCAAGTTTAGAACTTGGTCGATCCACCAGATGGTGTAAAAACTATTGAGTTTAAATGGATCTTCAAGAAAAAGATAGACGTTGATGGAAATGTTCACATCTATAAGGCACAATTGGTGGTTGTTTCACACAGATTCTAGGTGTTGATTATGATGAAATGTTTTTCCCCGTCACAATGCTTAAGTTTATTCGGATCATCCTAGCAATTGCCGCATTTCATGATTATGAGATATGGCAAATGGATGTTAAGATGGCTTTGCTGAATGGAAGCTTAAGTGAGGATGTGTACATGACACAGCCTAAAGGTCTTGATGATCCGGAGTTGGAATCTTCATTTTGATGTGGTAGTCAAAGGGTTGGCTTCATCAAGAATGAAGAATATCCTTGTGTTTACAAAAAGGCTAGTGGGAGCTCACTTGTATTTTTTAGGTCTTGTATGTGGATGACATATTATGATTGAAATGTCATTCCTTTGTTGAATGTTATCAACACTTCATTGAAAAATAGTTTTTTGATGAAATATCTTAGAGAGGCAGCATATATTTTGGGCATCAAGATCTATAGAGATAGATCAAAGCGGCTAATTGGATTAAGACAGAGTATGTACATTGACAAGTTTTTGAAACGGTTGAAAATGAGAATTCCAAGAAGGGATTTCTGCCAATGTCACATGGTATTTCTCTTAGTAAGACCCAGTGTCGTGACACCTAATGAGCTATAGAAAATCATGTGATCCCGTATGCCTATGTGATCGGGACCATCATGTATGTCATGTTGTGTACATGCCCAGATTTTTCATATGCTCTAATTGTTACAAGCAGATACCAGTCGAACTTGGGTGAAAGTCACTAGGCTGTAGTAAAAAGCATCCTCAAGTATTTGAGAAGGACTAGGGAGATGTTCCTAGTTTACGGTGGTAATGAGCTCGTTGTAAGTGGTTACACCGATGCTAGCTTTTAGAACGATAAAGATGATTCTCGGTCGCAATCTGGTTTCGTATTCCGCCTCAATGGAGGCGCAGTGAGTTGCAAGAGTTCCAAGCAAGAGACGGTGGCAGATTCTACAACAGAAGCTGAGTATATTGCAGCTTCATAAGCTAGAATGTAGGTCGTTTGGATCAGAAAGTTTGTTTCTAAGCTCAGTGTTGTTCCTAGTGCATAGAGTGTAGTGGACCTCTATTGTGATAATAGTGGTGCTATTGCACAAGCCAAGTAGCCAAGGTCACACAGAAGTCCAAACATATACTTCGGCGATATCACCTCATCCGCGAGATCATAGAGAGATGTGATGTGAAGATTTGCAAGGTGCACATGGATTTGAACATAATAGATCCGTTGACAAACCTCTTCCATAGCTCAACCATGAGGTTCAACTAAGCACCATTGGTATTAGATCATACGTGAGTAATTCATGTGTATGTGGAAGATGTTAGTAGTGTCTATGCTATTGTAAGATGATAATTGTTATCTTGTCCCTGAATAAATTGTGTTTACATTAAATTGACGTTGATGACTTGTTATGTGAGACTATTTGTTTGCGCACGATGATATTGTTCAAAAAGGATCCCTAATATTGTCATCATGTGGGGACAATGATGATACATAGATTAGCACATCTAACTGATGATGATCATGTTTCATAGATCATAGACATAGAGATGTCAAATACAGTGGACACATGTTAAGAAACATGGTGTTGGATAGACCCACCTTGAGATACTGCTGGGATGTATGGTTGTTCCATCGGTTATCATCTCAATGGTGTACCTGTAGAGTCCTAAGACTTGGGATCGTCATTTAATTCCCAAAATTCGTAGCGACGCACTTAGACGCTTCCTACAGCTATTTCGTAATAGGGCTGTCATAAGGGTTGTTTTCAGGTGTGTTGTAAATATGTCGTGGGATGTGAGCAGTCAAGATGGAATTACCCCTGCTAATAACAGGAGATATGTCTTTGGGCCCCTCGAGGTAGTCAGATTGGAAAGTACATGGACATGCCACTATGACTAAAGAGTTAGTCATGATTTGTGAGAAACCAAGTGAGGTTTGCACTCTGGTTTTATCTTGTGAGTGATTGAAAAGATTATCTGGCTTTTGTATGGCTAATTTGTTTGGTTGGGTGAGTCATGGTATGAGTGCATGGAGTTGTGTGTTTTGCTTGTCTCGTGTGTGTAGGGTTGAGATGCTTGTCAACTATCGATGGTGGGTGATCAAGATCAGGCAGGGAGCCTGATGCCAGATGGTCGAGGATGTCGGAAGAAGTTGAAGGTCATCTCAGGTGTACGCATAGAGATGAGGCAAGACATGGACGAACTTATGATCAAGACAACGTGTTGACCAAGTCAGCGAAAGGGAAGACAATGCAAGTGACAAGGTGGCTCAAGCGATCGAGAGCGGGAGAGACTTGCTGGCAGTCGAGTTTGTGGACTGATGACACATGTTGAAGATCTAGGAGCTTTGTCGGTTTTGGCTAAAAACCGTCACATCAAAAAATGTTTTTAAATTCCAATAAATAGGAGTTTATTTTTCTGTTTAATAGTCTAGATTAAGTGTAATCTTTTAGTATTTTTGGAATTTTTAATTTTGAAAAAATTAAAAGAATAGGGTCAATGATGTAATAAATTAGGAGTATACTTTTGTGTAATTTTCAGAATTAATAATTCTGAAAATACATAATGACAATTAGGTAAATACTTGGTCATTAAACCCTAATGGCATTTTGGGGAATAACTTGATGAGATTGCCTATATAAAGGACCCCATGCCTAGGGGATTAGGTTGAACATTTTTGCTGAAAACTTTGGGGTTTCTAATCCCGAAATTTATTCATCTTCTCTCTTTCATCTTTGTGTTATTTTGTTTGCTTTTTCTTCTCATTGTTTTTGAAGCTTTACTGTGCATCATCCGGTTCTACATAGTGCATCTCCCTGGTTGTTCCAGTGACAAACACAGAGCCGCCACTTTTGCCGGATAGACTACAGCGGTCGGTGCTGTTTGATTCGGCTGGGAACATTTGGATCTCTTTGTTTGTTGTTCTTTTGCCATGAAATACTACTTATTTTGCTGGAGAGCAGTGCTGAGTGTTGTGTTCATCTATTTGCCAGATCAGCAATAGAGCCAAAATCTTCAGCGTTGCATCCCAGATTGTGCTACAGCCACAAGTCATCATCACACCGCCAAATTAGCACAGGCCCCCATTCAAGACAGGTTCTCCTCTGTCTTTTTTTGAGCAGCAGTTTTGATTGGTTGTCTTCTATTTTCGCTCTAGATTGTTTTGCTTCTAGTGTGATTTCTTGTTGTGAAGTATTTTGTGATCGGATTAAGAAGCAGAGATTGTTTCTTTTCTTCGCAAGTTTTGCAAAATGCTATGAGTTTTTGTTGAAGTATACAATGTATCTGGTTCTCATGTTTTTGCTCTAAGTTTTCCATGGTTTTGCTAAGGTTGTTCCAAGAATCAATTAAGCAGACATGCTTCAGTTCATGCATATTACCTGGCTTAGTTTTTCATACTGTTTTGAATTGATTTGGTTGACTCAAGGTTGAACTCCTATTTTTCATTCACTAATTCAAGTTGGTGCTACAGTTCTGAATAGGTCTGTTCATCATCTTTTTGGACTGTAGTACGATGATTTCAGCTAGTTACTTCTAAGTACTGAACATTTCTCTATTTCTTATCATATTGATTTCATCTAGAAGTACAACTCAAGTCCGAAATTGTTCTTGAGCACTAATTCTAAGTAATCTCTGTTCTATTGATGCCCGTGTATACAAATACAAATACAGTGCATTGTTGATACACTGATTGACTGTACCTAGTTCTTGATCTTTGCTGTCACTGTCATGTGTCAAGACCAAAATTTCATCATCTAATTTTTTGCAGGTATGTGCATGAGTTTCCACTGATTCAGCTGTGTGAAGTATTCTATATCATACAGTACTGCCATCATCATGTGCTGTTTTACTTAGCTGAAATATTTGGTGCACACTTTAAATACTGATCTGAACTGAAACATTTTTGATATCTGCGTCAGTACTGTATTTCTTAGAACTAATACATATACCACAAGTATTTGTGTGTTTATATGAAAGGGAATACAAAATTTGCAAATAGATCAGCTAGAACATTTCTACTCTGAATCAATTATGTTTTATTTGTGCTTTACTTGTTCTGATCTCTGTCGACACTTCAATGCCGAGTGCCTCCTGTGGACCTTTCATTTACCGATCAACATAATCAATGGCAAACCAATCTCTGACTAAACTATATCAGCAATTGATACTCCGATCTAGAGGAAAATTCAAATTGCACTAATTCTTGGTTTGGATTCGTACTATGATCATCAATTTGCTTTTGTAATCTTTTAGAGGTGTGTTGGATGATCTGAATAGGCCAATCAATTGTGAGAATTGTCGAGGCACCTATCCACCCCCCTCTAGTCGCCTATTTCGATCCCACAATTGGTATCAGAGCTGATTAGATCACCAGTTGACCTTAAACCGGTTTGTGATCCTTTGGCGACATGGACAAGAATACAAAGATTCTGATATTTGATGGTCGTGATTTTGCCTATTGGAA
This sequence comes from Zizania palustris, assembly GCA_019279435.1. Taxonomy (NCBI): domain Eukaryota; kingdom Viridiplantae; phylum Streptophyta; class Magnoliopsida; order Poales; family Poaceae; genus Zizania; species Zizania palustris. Next base: position 9,435,250 of record JAAALK010000081.1, on the reverse strand, counting down.
GGTGCACATGGAGTCTTATTTACTAAGCCAAGGAAGTTCTATTTGGGACATTGTTGATTCCCGATATGTGATCCCTAAAACTTGCACCACTCAGGATGAGAAGGAACAATACGATTGTAATAGCAATGCAAGAAACATACTGTTCACCCAGTCTGAGTTGCAATGAGTTTGATAGGGTCCAGCACCTATGAACTGCATGTGAAATTTGGACAACATTGAAAACTTTTCATGAGGGCAACTACTCAGATTAAGGCTAGGCGCCAAAGCACATATAATCAAGAATATCAAATGTTTGTGCAGGCCCTGGTGTAGTCTGTAGATGCCATGTTTGCTCGATTTGATGGGATTGTCAGCAATTGCGCTCCACTGGGACTTTAGCTTATTCGGATCATGATAGAGCTATCAAACTTCTCTATGATCTTGATCGTAGCATATGGGAGGTGAAGATCTCTAGTATTGAAGAGTCGGCAAGCTATGACACTTGACCTTGTGACGAGCTCTTCAATAAGCTTAAATCCACCGAGATTGCCAAGGAATCTCGTTTTGGAATTGGGAACTCTTTGCCACAATCCATGGCACTAGTTTACGGTTCTAGCAGTGGCACCTCATCTAGAGGTAATCTTTTGGTGGTTCTGGAGTTTGTGCTTTCTCTGAGGTTTTGCCTTGTCTTCTTTGGTCTCTATCACTAAAGAATAGGTGGACACATTGGAACGATGAGGAGCTTGCTCTCATAGTCAAAAAGTTCACCTGATTCTATAATGATAGACAGGATCAAAGGAGAGGGAGGTTCTCGATGATGTTTTGAGTGTGGAGATCTTATCATATACCAAGCTAATTGCCCAAAACTAAAAATGAATAATGAAAAAAGCACAAACACCAGGAAAAGAGACAAGAAACTTTTCTTCAAGGGAAGCGCAGAAAAGTGGCTAAAAAAGTAGCCAGAGCTTTTGTGGCTGCCCTCATCCAATCAACAATACATCGAGTGAGGAGCCAAGCTCGGATGAGGAGGAGCCATCCAGAATGAAGAAAAGAAGAGAAGAGACTTCACCGGCCTTTGCTTCATGGCCGACGATATTCATTGCAGCGATGTGCTAGACTCATCTGATGTAAGTCTATCCGTGACCAGCTTCTTGTTCAAAATGATGAATTACATGATGTTGTCATCCCTCAAGATAGATTACTTAAACTTGCTGCTAAAGACACAAAGGAACTAAAATTCAAACTTGAATCTATTTCCACTGAACTTGTCAGGCTGAAGTCTAAGTCTAAAAATGTTGAATGTGAGTCTGTCTTGTTGTTATGAACGAACTTGCTCAGCTACGTATGATTCATGCTCAAAATATTGAAAAACTTGAAATTGCTCAGAAACCAGATTTTGGAGGTGGAGTCTAGTTCTGTTGTCATCAATGAATGCATGAATTGTCCTTTACTTGTGGAAAGCATTAATTTGAGGGATAAGCATGTTGTTGAACTTAAGGCTAGATTGGAGAGTGCTGAGTGCTCTAAGGATGTGCAGCCGACATGTTCCACCTGCATCACCCTTAAGGGACCAACTCAACTTTGCTAGAGAGCAAATAGAAAAACTCAAGTGTGAGAATGATTATCTTCTTGTCCATGGTAGATAAGTGTGCTGAAGGGAAGGGTTAAAATGTATTTTCTTTTGGCTAAAACAAAATGTGTGCTGATAGGGCAGGGTTAGCTCTAGGGCTGGGTTATGATTGAACCACATCAAATACTCCAAGCAGAACTGTGTTCACTCCACCTACTACCTTTGAGAAAGAGAGAGCATAGTTAGACATCACTCAAAAAACCAAGAATCCTACCCAACCTACAAAGAAAACTATACCACTACCAAAGATAGACTCCAAGCAGAAACCCAGAAAAAACTGTGAGATTTACACCTAAAACCTATGCACCTACTCCCAAGAAAGTTTATCGTTGCTCTTATTGTCAGCGAGTAGGTCATTTGATTAGGTTTTGTTTTCGCCATATCAAGGATGAACGACATGCGCAAATGATGAATTTTTAGGACATGTATACCCATCTTTAGGTATGCATGAGTTTGATTATCGCTTTCATTCTGATTTTGATGCTCCTCATGGTTAATGACAGACTATGCCAATCGTGGTTTACATCATACTTCATATGATGTTAGACTACATGTTTCTGGTTTTGGTCCACGTCATTTTGGGAGACCTCATCACTTTGCAAGCTCGTACTTTAAAAATAGACCTCGCTTTTATCATCATGAATAATATCCTGCATAGTCTTCTATTTTGCCTGATTCTCGAGTTGTTTAGTGTTGGATTCCTAAACATTTTGTTACTAACCCCAGCACTGAGTACTCGAGATATTCTTATTCTGTGTAGGAAAAGGATGGAGGCCTGGAGAACAATTGGATCATGGATTTCGATTGCTCGCTTCACATGACCAGAATGTCATCATGGTTTTCCAGCTTCACCTTGACCAAGCAATGAGAATACATCACCTTTCGAAACAATCGAAGAAGTAGAGTGAAAGGCCAAGGTCCGATTAAAATCAATGAAAACTTCAAGGTTCAGCGAAAATTTCATTTTGTACGATTTCATTGGTCAATATGTGCTGCTAGGTACCGCTATTGATCAGTGTGCCAGAAGGGTTTTTGGTGAGCATCCGTCAGTGTATGAACCTATTGGGTCACACACTAAGGGGATGGATTAATAAACCTGCAAAGAATTGGTTCTTCTGCAAGTGGGAGATTGAAGGAATTGTGCCCAAGATAATTCTAGTTAGATCAAAAGTTCCAATTTGGAATCAGAAGTTCTGATTATTTTCTGAATTAGAAACAGAGAGCTCAAATCGGAAGTTCCAATATTTTATTATTTTCAAAACAAGAGCTTGAATCAGAAGTTCCGATATGGTATCAGAAGTTATGATAATTCTAATTTAGAGACAGAGAGTTCAAACAGGATGTTCTGATACAGATTGTGAAAAATTGACCTAACTTAGAAGTTCCGATAAGGGTATAGATGTTCCGATAATTCCTTGAACTTGTAGATCAAGATCCAGATCAGAAGTTTCCGAGGTGGGCAAACAGATTTGATCTGTTGGGCCTCAATGTGGATTGGGGCCAGGGGTCTCACCTTTATATAAAGAGAGGAGGAGGTCTTAGGCAACATATTATTCATTGTTTAGATTAGATCTAAACCTTAGACACCAAGAACTCCTCATCTCCCTTTCTTGATATCAAGAGTGAGATTAGGATTTCTTCTGGTTCTCACGGGCAGTGCTAGCATGCTGGTGTCGAGATCAATATCATCCCTATACGTGTGGGACTCCATGGAGGCATTGCTCGAATAGTGATGCTCATCGTTTTTCTTCACGTGGACACCGCCATCTCCGCCTATTGGATCACTAGGGAACGGGCGGAGTGAGATGAGGGTAAGTGAGGACACACTTTCCCCAACATCTTCTTCCGCTGGACCTAGCGCATCTCGTGTTAGAAGGTAATGATTCATGATCCCTCACACACATGGTTCTAGGGTTTGGGGGTGAATTTTTTGAAATTACGGGCTAGCGTAGCATCTCTGTTCCCCAACATGTAGTTCCTGGGAGCAGACTGGTATATCGCACTGCATCAGCCTCTCTCTTGCACACCTTACAAAATGAACCGATGTTAGCTTCTTCTTGTTACCTTTGGTCTGATGCGTTGAATGCTTTTCTTTTTGGCCATGGACTGATGAGCCCCAATCTTCTCGACGTCACTATTTTTACCTCCCTTGATATCACCGCCAAAACCGATCGCTTCTTTTTTCGCTCCAAACCTTCTCATCGTCTTGTCACCAAGTCCAACAGTGGCTGGGCAAAATATATTTCGATCAAAATAAACAAACCGACCCTGTTGGCATGCAGGATCATGTTGCCTTCCTCAACCTTTGGCTTGAGAAGTTTCTTTCTATGGATCTACTCTCAGGCCTACTTTCCACTTTCAATTCATGGCGGAGCAACTAGCCGCCAACATAAAAATCCCTTTATGCTGATATCTTCTTGGTTCCCTCTACCACCTCCTTCACCAGGCCCTCGATCCGATTATCGACCGGTGAGGTAGTGAGCCATCTCGGTACTCCTTGGTTGTTCCTTCAGCTTTGGCTTAATGTATATACAGCCGAAATTTCTTCGGCCCTTATTTTGGGCTTCTCCGATTCCTCTCTGATTATCCTGAGTTTGCCTCACCGACCACTCATAAGTGCACATCGTTGGGTGAGGCAGCTGCCTGCCGTGAGGGAAAGAAAATGTCCTCTGATCTCTTGGCCCGATGGTTCAAAGCTTTTCTACTATGGTTTACCATGACCAGTAATCTAGTTTGCATACTGGTCATTGGAATGCTCATGAACATCTAATCGGTTATCATGGTCGATCGTAATTGCTGACCAGGAGAGAAGGGAATCTTTATCACTTGTATTCTCATTGCCTTCTCCAGTAATTTCATGGTTCACTATGCGTGCAAGCCAGTTGTACGAGTTCTATCATCTGACTGGTCTGTGCCAGACGGTTTGTTTTGGCAAACTATCACTCAGCTATTCTTCACTCGATTGGTTCCAAGTCCGGAGCGAAGTCAAAAGCTGCTGGAATATAATCGGTTCTTTCAATGGCCGATCAAATACCTTCTCGTGAGCTCGACTCTTGGATGGCGTGTCGGGTGGCCTCAGTCCCTTATAAGAGATAGTGGGTCGAGAAAAGACAACACATCTCAACCGCTACTCCAAGCACTGCTGTCTGTTGCTAGACGCTACCTTCATGGATATCGACCCTGAGGTTTCTTCAATTTATCTCTTCTCAACTTGTTTTTCCATCTTTATCTTCTGATCATTTCTACGTTTGCAAGAAGATGACTTTGATGCGCCTTCAATGAGCCAAAGTGGTCGACCGATACTGTATAGACCGATATTGGCCACTACCAATCTGGGCACTAGGGCTCCCACTCCAATGGAGTGGATTAACAAGAAAAGGGTCAAGAACCCGGGGCACAAGCGTGAGATATCAGTCACGTCAAGGAAAAGGTTAGCAGGGCTCGATCCGATCAGGCCGTAGTCTCAGTTCCAAACCTGCCTTGTCCAGTAAGTATTCCATATTTACAAAGGATTTCTCCACTTGGCCCTTTTCGTTTTACCCCCTTTTCCTTATATCCGACACCAATTACTTCCCTTATTGTACACACACCCACTACTAATACTTCACTTATCACCGAAATACCTCCATCGTCTCAGGTTTTGTTCTTGTCTTATAGTAATTTCAATTCCTTGCGACCTTGATGCTTGATGTTTAATACCTTTTGTTATGTCAGCCATCGTCTTCTCCTTTTGATGTCGCATATCTTTATGCGGTGTTTGACACCGTGGCCGATGACCCTAATGGTGTCTCGTCAGCTATAGTTGCTGAGGGTGTTAACCTCAGTGATCGTCATTGGAGTTGATATACTAGGAGACGTCGCTATCGGGTCCAGTGTATCGACTATTGCTGCTGATACCACCCGTCCCAACCAATGCCGCAGCCGGAGCTCCATCTACTGTCACTTGATGCATCTCGCAGGTAATTTTTCCCTTGAACATCATTCTTGTATTCAAGAGACTTACCTCGGCTTTGAGTGCAGTCAACGCCCCCAATCCCCGCTGCTTCAGTTGCCTCCCAAACTGATCTTAATGAAGGGTTCTACGCCGGCCAACATAAGTTTTTCGTATTTTTTATATTTCATTCATGATCATGTAGGAAGGCCGCGTCATCGTTGTTGTTCACTGAGTGCATCGACATCAGCACATGTAGGATCGAGAATGGTGACTAGAGGGGGGGTGAATAGGCGCCTTGACATTATTCTCGTGAATATGATGGCATTTTCAAATCACTCACGCACCTCTAAAAGAACAAGTGCACTTAAAAATATACAGAAAACTTTTTTCTCCAGAGCGGACTTTGAAATTCTGAATTGCTTTAGGTCGAAGTTTGGGTTGCCAACTGCTTCTTTACTCGGAGATTGAAACACCAAAAAGGAAACTGATCGGACTCTCTGAAGTATCGACTATCACATAAAAAGGCATGAGATTGAAAAATGCCACAGTGAACAAATATGACAGATAAACTTTGCGGTCAGAAAACACAGGATCTGTGCCTCGTTTTGTCTCAAACAACTATAACTGGCGAAACCTTCTGGGTTAGTGGACTTCTTGCGCACAGCGACGACAAGACAAAACATTACTCACTGATTTATGTGTGAAGAATCACAGGAGAGTCTGTCAATAATAGCAAGAAAAATCGTGAACAGTAATATGAATGACGGCTACTCTGACAGTGCTACCAGCAGTGCACTGTTCCAGGTGCAAGGTGGACACTCTACCAGAGCAGTGCTGTCACACATAAAAATTCACGGCAGCAAAAAATTTGCGGAGGAAAGGACCAGGAGAAGAATTGGTAGCAATTGGTCCGCAGAATAAACAAATTCAACAGCAGTGTACTGTGTCATCAAATCAAGCAGATAAAAATCCATTAGAAAGACAGATCGTAGAGACTCGGTGAAAATATGTCTACTGCTATCTAGCAACATGCATGCTAACTCCACGTTAGAACTAGTATTGGTAAACATGCAATGGTTATCAAGATGAACAATGCTCATAGGAAATAACAAGATAAAAATTCAGTTTAAAACAACAGAGTATTCTGGTAAACAAAACCCGAACTCACCAGGAAAATTGTGACATAATAATCAACACATCAAAACATCCTGACTTAATGTGACTGCCTGCCTAGTGCAGTGGGAAAAAAAATGGCATTCTAGCAGCACTTTGACATACTTGATGCTCTAGCCTCGCAGAACTAGCCTTACGCTACTGGCCTAGCGAAAGCTAGCAGTCATGGTGTGCACAGAGGAAATTGCATGGTAGTGCTGGCCTGAAGTCAGCAACACAGAGAAGGAGAACCAAGCACGAGAAAACGAAAGCAAAAGGAATAAAACCGATAGGAAAAATCAGCACAGTAACTCCCTAAATAAACCGAACACAGTACCTAGTTGAACAGCTTGCTGCGGAGATTTGGTGCGTAGCGCTAGCGATCGCTGCTGTTATAGATCGTCTGGGACGGAAGCAGAAACAGAAGAATAACCTGGCGGAAACAAAACAACAGAAAGCAACAAAAAATAAAATACTGGATAAAATTCTCAGCCCCCCCAAAAGTTCAGCCAAAAAGTTCCCCAAAATCCCAAGGCACGAGGTCCCTTTTACGGGCAATCCTATAAAAATATTTTCCAAAATGCCATTAGGGTTTAATTACCAAGTAATTACCTAAATGCCTTGTGTATTTTCAGAATTAATAATTCTGAAAAATACACAAAAGATTACACCTAATTTATTACATCATTTAACCTATTATTTTAGTATTTTTCAGAATTAAAAATTCAAAAAAATACTAAAAGATTACACTTAATATAGACTACTAAAATAGAAAAATAAACTCCTATTTATTGGAATTTAAAAACATTTTCTAATACGACGGTTTTCAGCCGAAACCGATAAAGCCTTCCTGATCGCCGACATGTTACCAATCTGCGAACTTGACCGCCAGCAAGTCTCTCCTGCTCTCGATCGCCTCGAGCCACCTGATCACTTGCACTATCCTCCCTTTCGCTGACTTGGTCAACACGCTGCCTAGATCATCCATCCGTCCATATCTTGCTCTACTCTACGTGTACTCCTGAGATCATCCCAAACTTCACCTGGCATCCTTGATCCTCTGGCATCAAACTCCCTGCTTGACCCTTGATCACCTGCCATTGATAGTTGGCTAGCATATCCACCCTGCACACATGAGACAAGCCAAAACACGAATCGCGACGCACAACGATCCCAAAGGCCCACCGATCCCTAGGCACTCAATCTCCACACACATCGATCCCATTGATGAAAGCAAACCACCAATCACTCATCACCATGAATGAGCAAACTTTTTAATCACTCATCACCAAGATAAAAACCACAGTGAGACCCCACTTAGTTCCAAAATCTCCCCCTTGATGAGTGCATTGACAACTCCAAAAAAACATGATGAAAGTTTCAAGTTCAGCGCACAAGTGACCATAAAAAAACTTAGAAAAGAACCAAAACATGTCACTTGATAAAAGATTTCTCCCGTTCTCCCCTTTTGGCAAAAATGTAAAACATTCTCCCCCTAAGATCTCCCCGATCTCCCACTTTTGCAAAAACATGTAAAACATTCTCCCTCTTTGGCAAAAGCATCATGTAAAACATTCTCCCCCTTTGGCAACGCAAGCATCAAGGTGATAAAAATGATGCAAAGAGGGGTGTGAGGGTAAGTGTAAATGCAAGCTTCTGAAATATGAGAAACTCCAATTACAATACAAAATAAGCATTTTCCTTGAATATTGTCTAAAAGTACTGTATGACAAGCTCACGTGAATACCAACTAAACAAAAGCATGAGCAAGCATTTTTAGATTTTAGCAAATAAAAGTATCGCCACTCAAATTAGCATACTAGACATGGCAAGGCATGAGATGCAAAAGCTAACAAATACTAACCAGATAAGCAAATCCAAACACATGTAGCTTCAACAAACTTATTATGAAACTAATTCAAGCTTTATGATTTTTTTTATTTTTCATTTTAGTGCCTGGCGTTATTTCCATGTCAACCTTATGCTAATCGACCAAGCTAAGCCTAGGTTGAAATCATCAGAAGCTTAAAGCATTGGTCTTGGTATACACTTCAATGCCCCAGTTCATAGCAAAGTGCTATGGTAAGCAGTCTAGAACAAAGTAGTGTGACAACGCAAACCCTGCTGGATCTTTTCAATTCCAACACAAAAAACATGATATCAGTTATTTTCATTTTTTTCATTTTTTTAAAATTTTCATCACAATATTTTTGAAATGTTCAAGTTGCATGTTTGCATCCAAGTGTAAAGGACCTAGCTATCAGGTATGTAAAAGATAGCAAATGCATTCAACCTATACATGCTAGTTTCCAGACTAAGCAGTGAACATTTTTAAATTTTCACAAATAAAAGCCATGCTCATAACAGATTTCAAATGTATTCAAGAGGAGTATAATCAACAATATTAAAGACAATACTTCAAAGGCATAATAAACCATGTACTTATAAAAGCAATTAATCAAAAGACATAAGCTTATGCAGTGATACACAACTCACTCCCCTCAAAATATGCAAGAAAATCTTGAGTGCTCAGTGTTAGGGTGAGTTAAAAACTGTTTAGGAATCCAACATTGTAAACTCGAGAGCCATGCAAAGCAGTAGACTGTTTATGCACAGGGTAAGAATCATGATAAAAAGTGTGTGGTCTACCTACAAAGCGAGAACCTGGAAAATGACTAGGTCTCCTACAAAGCGGTCTAGCACCATATGAAGCATGATGTACACCACGACGGGCAAAATCTCTCATGAGACCATTCGGAGCCTCAAAATCAGAATGAGATTGAAAAACAGACTCATGCATACCTGAAGACGGGTAATGCATGTCCCAAAAACTCTTCACATGAAACGCCGTTCATTCTTGATACGGCGAAAGAAAAACCCAACCAAGTGACCCACCCGCTGACAATAGGAGCAATGATACACTTTCTTCTGTGTATGAGCATGGGTCTTAGGCTCGAATCTCACAAACTTCTTGGGTTTTTGTTGAGAAGTTAGTTTCCTTTGGTGGAGGTAGAGCTTTCTTTTCAGGTTGGGTAGGATTCTTGGCTTATTAATTTTTGTCTAATTGGGCTCTTTCTTTCTCAAGGATAGTAGGTGGAGTGAACACAATTTTGTTCAAAGTGTTTGCAGTGGTTCTCTCATAACCCAAACATAGAGTTAACCATGCCCTATCAGCACAAATTTTTGTTTTGTCCAAGAGCAAATCTATTGGCGTAAAGATTACGCTAATAGGTTTAAAGATCTTGAAATACTAACAAACGAAGTGTTTCCTTATGAGGACTATTCCAAGCCTCCGAATTGGATAAAAGCTTGAGATAGTTCGAAGTTTGTATTGAATATCTGAGTATTCGATACCACTTACAGAGCGGAGAGGGGTATTTATAGATGGAATACATTAGGAAAAGACTCTTTTACCCTTTAATTACAACCGACTTAGAAGATATTATTTAATATTCTTCATATGGTTATAAGGGTAAAAGACTAATCTAAACAGTGAGAAAATAATCCTTCTGTCCTGGCTGGCAGTACCCCTTCGGGTAAAGAGCTTCGTGATGCTTCACACCCGAAGCGGAGGTCTTCATTGTAGAAGGCTCCGAATACAACGAAGCCTTGATGTTTTTAGAAGCTTCGGAGACCAAAGCTTCTGACTTCGTTTCTGATTGTGTTGATGTTGAGATTTCCTCCATCTCTAGAGGATGAAATATTTTCCCCCAACAGTAGCCCCTCAAATACGTCTCTCCGAATTTCCTATGCAGTAAGAGGGCAGTATAGGCAAGAAATAATTCATGTCTAAAATTTGGAAAAAAGAAGTCCCAAAGCCCTTACAACCATTAGAAATAATCTTCGGAGGTAAAGGATCTCCGGACCTAAAACTTGTTCAGAAGCATCCAAAGAAGTGGCTTCGGAATTGAAGTTCTTTCGGAGCCAAACTAGTCGTTAGTTCTCAAAGCCGTTAGACCCAATTTAGAGCTGTTACTCTCTAAGAAGTCTAATTATCGCACGATCTCACAGTGGTTGCAAATCTTCATTGAGATGACCCTACATGTCATAACGACATCGAAACAGAAATAGAACAACCCAAACGTTGCTCTATAACGTACAATATAATGGACTTCAGGGGCTATAAAAGGAAAGAAAGTGATTTTTACGCACTTTACCAACTGTTTCTGTAGACTTGCTTTCTTATCCCTGAGCGCACATCTCTAGTTTCCTAGCTTTCTCCAATGGCAAAAACCAGCAAAAAGGTTCATGCGCTGGCTTCGGCTTTGGCCCGGTAGCAAGCGAAGGTGGCAGCAACGGTGTTGGGCCTTCAGAGAATCCTCGACCCGCTGGTCCTCACGTTCTCTAACCGGCATTGTGGGACCGGAAACGGCGACCAGAGGGGGGGTGAATGGGAAGCTTTTAAACTTTCGGGCTAAAAACTTAGCCTTCGCTTCTGTTCTGTCTTCTGCGGAACAGGCTTCGAACACTACCTTCGAAGGTCTGGTTCGGAGGTACTCCGACAACTCCGAACACAGCTTCGCAGGAGCAAAGTTCGAAGCCAAGAAGACTTCGCTCCACAACACAACCCTCGAAAATCTACCTTGCTAAGTCAGTGCAGGCTCCGCACACGAGGTGCTTCGAGCAGGCTTCGCACTTCACCCTTCGCAAGAGTGGACAGCCCTCTGAGGACTTCGACCAAGTACTTGGCAACAGCAACTGGTGCTGGGCTTCGTACGCGAAGGTCTACACGCACACAAAACGGACCACGCTAAGGGCTTCGACACAAGAAGCACTACGGGAAAAGATCAGGGCTTCGCTAGTAAGCAGCGAGGTCTTGCCTCGTGTTACACAGAGCGACAGCACACTGTAAAACACACTTCGCGAGAAAAACACCCTTCGCCAAAACAAGCTTCGGTGCACTAAGACTAGCGAGGTATGCAACGCGAGTTCAAGCAAAAGCACACAGAAGCAGGGCTTCGCCGCTTGAACAAGGAACACTGAAATAAATTGAACTCAGAATGAATACAGCGAGGTCTGTCTACAGGAGCTCAACAGTAAATGCTCAAAGTGTTAAATGTTACCTACCGAGCCCCCATATTTATAGCCCATGGATTCATCCTAAGGAAGTGACTACTTTACCCCTAGGGTTTACATTCATTTTGTCTCTTCAGAACTAAGGGGTACAAAAGGTAGTCCACCTTTATTCTGGAGGCTTCTCTGTCAGCTGCAGAGGGGACAGTGTCAGCCTTTTTCAGAACAGACAGTGTCAGCCTTTACAGTGTTGACTTCTGGAACCTCCCTTCGCACCGGAGGGTGCGGTAGCTTCGGCGAGAAGCCTGCAGCCTGTTGGCCTTCGCTCCGCCGAAGAAGTCCTTCGATACAGTGACGGTTTTAAGCCGAAGCCGTCAAAGCCCTTGGGCCTTCGCACCACTACCTCCGGAGTGGATCACCACGGCTTCGCAGCTACTCCCAGCTCGAACACCGTCCGTCCGTGTACCGAAGTCATGCATGGCCGAAGCACCTCAAGTCAACTTCACTCCGAAGCCCCACCTTCGAAGTACCACCCTTCGAAGTCCCTCCTTCGTCCAAGGCCTCCGCATGAAGCATTTCATGAGCACTCCGTCGAAGTGCCTCTCCCTGAGCACACTCCTCGACGAGCCTCACCCGGACCATGCCTTCGATGCGCCTCGACTTCTGAGACCTTCGTCGGGTAACCTTCGAGTGTCTCCCTCCGGAGCACACTTCGAACACCTTGCCTCCGCAGAGGACTTGATCCACCAACTCCGAAGTCACTCCATTCGGAGTACCTTCGAAGTGCCTCACCTCCGAGGACTTTGTCTCGGAGTACCTTCAGCCGGAGCCACGCTCCGCACTCTCTGCCTTCACCTGGCACGCCTCGACCCGAGGACCGACCCGGACCACCTTCGCAGCCACCGTGACGGAGCTCCCCGCTCCCCTGGCATCAAGCCTCCCGCTTGACCCAGGTTCACCCGGCTCGAACCCTGTCCGTCGCCTCCGAAGTCCCTGCGCACCACAGACAAGCAAACAAGTGTATCCAGTACTCCGGAGACCTCTCCGGGTTACCAACCTTCGGTACACACTCCGGTGTACCGCCCAAAGTACCGAAGCCTACGGTACAAACCCAGTCATCGCGTACTGCCGGACCCCTCCGACGAGCACACTCCGCTGCACAGCTGCAGCAAACAAACACCGAACACACTCCGGTGAAACACCTCCGAACACCCTTCGGAGGTACCACCTCCGAAGCCCCTTCGGAGGTACCCTTCGAACAGAGGGTAAAATCCAGTCAATCACTCATCACAAAACACCGAAACCAACCCTTGGTTTCTCAATCTCCCCCTTGATGAGTGCATTGACAACCAAATCCAAGTTCAAGAAAATTTAAAAATTTCAGCACACAAGTGACCATAAAAACTCAGAAAAGAGCCAAAGCATGTCACTTGATAAAAGAATTTTTCTCCCCCTTTCTCAAAAAGAGTAAAAGCCCTTTTGGCAAATCTCCCCTTGATAAGAACTCCCCCTGAGTTGAGCAAATTTTTCTCCCCCTTTATGTCAAAAATCTCTCCCCCCTTGAAAGTTATGCCTCCTTGCGGCAGAGAACATAGCAAATCTCTCCCCCTTTGGCAATGCAAGCATCAAGGAGCAATCAAAAGATGCAAAGCTTTGAAATGAATAGAATTGCAAAGACATATAATGCAAAAATATGCCAAAATTAACACAAATGATCATGTGCTCAGCTCAATTTAACAGTCTGTAAAACAAGATGATGGCATGTGATTTTGTCATTTTAAGATAAAAGCATCACCTCTTAGTCAAAGCAGCTAGACATGAGAAGGCAAGGACTGCGCAAAGCTAACAAATTCTACCCTAGACAGACAAGTCTTGTTCAAAAAGGAGCTTTGAAAGCAAACTTGACGAGCAATTAAATTTGTTGTTCTTTTCTTAATGCCAGGGGTTATTTGTTTGTCCACCTTATACTTTCCAATCAAGCCAAGCCTAGACATGAAAGCCATCTGAAGCTTAAGGCGGTGATTTTGGCATACACTACACTATCCCAGTTCAGACCAAAGTGCAATGGTAAGCAGTCTAGAATAGAGTAGTGCGACAAACAAATCCTCCTAGATCTTTTCATTTAAACCAGGCAAATCATGGATTTTTGATTTTGATTTTGATGAATTAAATATTTTGATGAGTATCCATGAATAAAGAACACATTTTTCAAGTTGCAAATTTTAGCATCCAAGGAACAGTGTCTTGCTGTCAAGTAGATAAAAGATAGCGAAAAGCAGTCCAGCCTAAACAAGCTAGATGCACGATTGTGCGGTGAGCAAGTTTTGATTTTAGAAAATAAAACAGCATGCACAACCAATGTTCCAGATATATTTCATAGAGCTGAGCTGACATGATTTCTTTGAATTAAAAACATGCATATAATAGCAAAAGATGTAAGTGCAATTCCACACATAATGAGCATATGCAAGACAATTAAAATCAGCTCCCCCTCACAAAATGCCGTAGGGATGACAAATACCAAGTTCCCCACGCAAGTAAGCAAATCGAGAAGCATCGAGGGGTTTTGTAAAAATGTCGGCAAGCTGGTGTTGGGTATCAACATATTGAAGTTCAATATCACCCTTCTCATTGTGATCTCTGAGAAAATGATACCGTACATCAATGTGTTTGGTTCTGGAGTGCTGAACCGGGTTGTTTGCAATACAAATAGCACTAGTGTTATCACAGAAAAGTGGAACACTCTTATAATCTAACCCGAAATCCCGCAAAGTGGAAACCATCCACAAAATCTGAGAGCAACAGCTAGCTGCTGCAACATATTCGGCCTCAGCCGTCGATTGTGCAACACTAGACTGCTTGCGGGAAGGCCAGCAAACCAGAGAAGTACCCAGAAAATGACAAGTACCAGAGGTACTCTTCCTATCAATTCTACACCCAGCAAAATCCGCATCTGAATAGCCTCTAAGACATAAAGATGAAGACGATGAATACCATATGCCAAATTCAAGGGTGTGTTTGAGATACCTTAAGATGCGCTTTACCGCTTGGCGGTGCGAAGCTCGTGGTGAAGCCTGAAAACGAGCGCACAGACACACAGCGAAGTGTATGTCCGGCCTCGTGGCAGTCAAGTAGAGGAGGGAGCCGATCATGCTTCGGAACTCCTTCTGATCTACGGCTTCTCCATCTTCGTCAGGGTCCAATGCTACAAATGTAGCCATTGGAGTGGCGAGAGGCTTCGCATCGGACATGTCGAACTTCTTGAGCAGGTCCTTGGTGTACTTTGTCTGGTGGACAAAAGTACCTTGTTTGCTTTGCTTGATTTGCAAACCAAGGAAAAAGGTGAGTTCACCCATCATTGACATTTCAAATTCCCTGCTCATGGTATCTGCAAACTCGGCAACCAAAGCATGAGAAGAGCCACCAAAGATGATATCATCCACATAAATCTGCACTAGGAGGAAATCTTTGCCATGCTTGAGAGTAAACAAAGTTTTATCAACAGAGCCCATCAAATACCCCCGCTCAAGCAGAAAAGACTTAAGTCTATCATACCAAGCCCGAGGGGCCTGCTTGAGTCCATAAAGAGCCTTATGAAGTTTAAGGACTTTATGTGGGTACTTGGGGTTTTCAAAACCAGGGGGTTGTTTTACATAAACATCTTCACCTATGAAGCCATTAAGAAAAGCACTTTTGACATCCATTTGATAGAGTTTGAATCCCCGGGATGTCGCAAAGGCAAGCAAAATCCTAATGGCCTCAAGGCGAGCAACAGGTGCAAAAGTTTCAGTAAAATCAATCCCTTCTAGTTGAGAAAAGCCCTGAGCTACAAGTCTAGCCTTGTTTCTAACAATTGTCCCATCCTCCCCTTGTTTATTTTTAAAAATCCATTTTGTTCCAATGAAATGAACATTTGGTGGAGGATCAACTAAAGTCCAGACTTGGTTTCTCTCAAAATTTTCAAGCTCTTCATGCATGGCATTGATCCAACTAGAATCAGAAAGTGCATGACTAACATCTAAGGGCTCGAAAGAAGCAACAAAAGCAGCATTAGTGAAATGGGCATGAGAGCGTGTTACCCTTTGGTCAAGCTCACCAATGATCTGCTCGGGAGGGTGCATCCTTTGGACATGATGTGGAGCCTCGCGGCGGGATGCAGTCTCCCCCTCAACTTGTGCGTTGGAGTGGTCCAAGATGACCGATGTTGAGGTAGTCGCTTCGGGACCTCGTGCCGAAGTAGTTGAAGCGGGGTCAGCTTCGGGGGTTGATGTCGAGGGTAGTAGGGGTTCATCCTCGAATTCTCCGGGATCTTCATCTTCGAATAAGGTCTGTTCCATGTCGTGTTCATTTGCCTGTTCAAGAGCAGAACTAACAGAGGGGGTTGATTCATCAAAAGTCACATCACATGACTCGATGACAGTGTTAGTTTCCAAGTTATAAACACGATAAGAATGACCATGAGTAGTATAACCCAAAAAGATCCCGTCAGAAGATCGCGACTCAAATTTATCCAAGTTACCACGTTTTAGGATAAAGCAGCGACAGCCAAAAACTCGAAGATGAGTAACCTTGGGCTGTCTCCCAAAACGCAGCTCATAAGATGTTAAGTTTAAAATTGAGCGCAAGAAAATTCGGTTTGAGATGTAGCAAGCAGTGTTCATGGCCTCAGCCCAGAATTTTCTAGGAGTCCTATGCTCATCAAGCATCGTCCTAGCCATCTCAACCAAAGTGCGGTTTTTCCTCTCAACAACACCATTCTGTTGAGGAACCCGCGGAGCAGAGAATTGATGTTCTATGCCATGCTCCATGCAAAAGTCAACAAAGAGACTATTTTTGAACTCGGTGCCATTATCGCTTCGAATGAATTTTAATGCACCAGGGAGTTCAGAGAAAAGTCTCAAAGCCAAGCTCCGAAAGTGTGAAAACACTTCATCCTTGCTGGCAAGAAGGAAGACCCAAGAGTAGCGAGAGAAATCGTCGACAATAACAAGTACATACCACTTGCCGCCTAAAGAACTAACCCGAGAAGGACCTACAGTGTCCATATGGAGAAGTTCTCCGGGCTGTTCAGTCATCACTGTGGTGACTGGCGAATGCGAAGCGGCAATCATTTTTCCATGTCGACATGGAGCGCAAACTAAATTCTTCTCAAACTTGAGCTTGGGCAATCCTCGGATCAAACCTAGGGCGCTCAGACGAGCGAGCAACTCAAAGCTCATGTGCCCTAGTCTCCTATGCCACTTCCAAAGCTCAGAAGTCGAATGTGCAACAAGGCAATGAGAAGAACCAGATGACTCTGAAAAATCAGCTCCAAAAACTCTCCCAACCCTAAAGATCTTACACACCACAACGCCATCAGAATTGAGCACTTGCGAAGTATCGCGATGAAATCGCACTTCGAAGCCCTCATCAAGCAACTGAGATACAGACAACAAATTGTATCCCAGGTTCTCAACCAAAGCAACATCTTTGAGAGTGAAGTTTGCGTTAATTCTTACCACACCTTTACCTTTCACTCTACTCCTTCGATTGTTTCCGAAGGTGATATGTTCCCTTTGCTTGGTTGTGGTGAGGCTGGAGAACCAAGCTGCATCTCCGGTCATGTGGCGCGAACAACCGGAGTCCATGATCCACGTGCCCTCCAAGCCTCGACCTGTCGCCTACACATGATAAAAACGTCTCGATCGCTCAGTGCTGGGGTGAGTAAAATAATGGCGAGGCATCCAGCACTGAGTGACACGAGTAGTAGGCACAGTAAAAGCAGACGGTCTACGCACATGAAAATCAGAATGATGCAAAGTGCGAGGTCTACCTACATGCAAAGAACGCAAAGCATGACGGGGTCTCCTACTCTGACGAGGTACAAAGCTACTCGCCCGAGGTCTACCACCATATGGAACATGGTGAACACCTCGAGGAGCAAAACCTCTCCGAAAAGCACGAGGAGCCTCGAAAACAGGACGAGAGTAAAACTCAGACTCATGCATACCTAAAGATGGGTAATGCATGTCCTGATAGCTCATCGCCTGAGCACGTCGCTCATCCTTGATGCGACGGAAACAGAAACCAATCAAATGACCCGCCCGCTGACAATAAGAACAATGAAACACTCTCCTGGGGGCACTCTCATGGGTCACGGGAGCAACTCTCACAGGCTCCTTGGGTTTCTTTTGAGTGGTTTTCTTGGGAGGATTTTTCTTGGTAGGAGGAGTGGTTTTCTTTGGTGGATGGGTAGGCTTTTTGGCTGGAGGGGTGTCCAACAGAGCTCTCTCTTTCTCTAGGGTGGTAGGAGAGGTGAAAACAGTTTTGGCCTTACTGTCTGAAGCTATCCTCTCAAAACCCAAACCTAGAGCTACCCCGGCTCTGTCAGCACACAACTTGGTCTTGGCCAAGAGCAAATCCATCCTACCCTTCCCCTCAGTGCATTTATTTACCACAGAAAGAAGGTATTCATTTTCAGACATGAGATTTTCAGCTCGCTCTCTGACAGTGCCTAGCTGGTCCTTAAGAGTGATGCAAGTGTCACAAACAGGTTGCACATCCTTAGAACTACCGGCCCTTTCCAATCTAGCCTCCAAATCATGAACATGCTTATCGCGTAAAGAAATGCTATCGCGTAATAACGAGCAGTTCATGCAATCAACAATATCATGAGGTCTAGAATCCACCTCCAAAAGCTGCTTCTGTGCAGTCTCAAGCTCAGAGAGAGTTTGAGCATGTACAGAACGCAACTGAGCAAGCTCACTCATGACAACAGAACATGATTCACATTTAGCATCATCAAATTTAGACTTAAGCATGTCATATTCAGTAGAAATAGTTTCTAGCCTAAGTCTAAGGTCTTTTCTTTCTCTAGCGGCTTGCACAAGTAATCTATCCTGACCTAGAACTACTTCATTCAGCTCATCTAATTTAATTAGTAGCTGGTCAGATGATAGGTTTACCTCAGATGAGTCAAGCTCATCGCCGCTGTGATCGCTGTCGGCCATGAAGCTAAGGCCGGTGAAGTCACGTCCCTTCTTGTCCTTCTTGTCCTCCTTTCTTGGGGACTCCTCCTCCTCAGAGCTCGACTCCTCAGTTGAGGAAGTGTCGATGTCGCTGAGAGCAGCAACAAAAGCTCTGGAAGCGGCCTTGGCTACTTTCTTAGCCATCTTGCCGCGCTTGCCCTTCACAAAGGGCTTCCTCTCCTTTTTGTGGTATTTAGGGCGGTCACTCTCATCTCTCTTCTTGACCTTGGGGCAATTTGCCTTAATGTGAGAGGTGTCGCCGCATTCATAGCAGCCACTAAAACCACTTCTCCTCTGATCCCGTCTCTCATGATGAAAGCGGGTGAACCTCCGGGCAATGAGAGCAAGCTCGTCATCAGCTAGAGTATCCACCTGCTCCTTTGTGACGGAGACCAGGGAGGACAAAGCAAAACCATCTGCAAGAACACAAGTGCCTGATGTGCTTGGTTCTGCAGTGGTGCCACGACTAGTGCTAGAAACCAATGCCAATGGCTGTGGCAAAGAGCTTCTGTGCACTGCAAGAGATGCCTTGGCAATCTCTGTGGACTTCAGCTTGCTAAAGAGCTCATCACAGGTCAAAGTGTCATAGCCTGTGGACTCCTCGATGCTGGATATCTTCACTTCCCATATGCTACGGTCAAGAGCATAGAGAAGCTTGATAGCCCTATCGTGATCACTGTAAGCAAGCGTCCCATTGGATCGCAAGTTACTCACTATCGCGTCAAAGCGAGAAAACATGGCATCTACAGATTCACCAGGTGCCTGCACAAACAGCTGATACTGTTGATTGTAGGTGCTTTGGCGCCTGGCCTTAATCTGAGCAGAGCCCTCATGAAAGACAGTGAGTGTTGTCCAAATTTCCCTAGCAGTCCTAAGGTGCTGCACCCTATCAAACTCACTCCGACTCAAACCAATGAACAGTATGTTCCTTGCCTTCGAGTTGGCAATATACTGATCTTTTTCAGTTTGAGTGGTGCGGGTATCAGGGATGGAGTATTGTGAGTCCACAATCTCCCAAATTGCATTTCCTTGGCTTAATAAGTAAGCCTCCATGCGCACCTTCCAGTATGCAAAATCTGTCCCATCGAACAGAGGAATTTTACTGCCTCTATCCATGTCGCCAACAGATCACAAAACCAGTTAAGGTCAACTGGTGATCTTAACCTGCTCTGATACCAATTGTTGGACCGGAAACGGCGACCAGAGGGGGGGTGAATGGGAGCTTTTAAACTTTCGGTCTAAAAACTTAGCCTTCGTCTCTGTTCTGTCTTCTGCGGAACAGGCTTCGAACACTACCTTCGAAGGTCTGGTTCGGAGGTACTCCGACAGCTCCGAACACAGGCTTCGCAGGAGCAAAAGTTCGAAGCCAAGAAGACTTCGCTCCACGAACAACCCTCGAAAATCTACTCTGCTAAGTCAGTGCAGGCTCCGCACACGAGGTGCTTCGAGCAGGCTTCGCACTTCACCCTTCGCAAGAGTGGACAGCCCTCTGAGGACTTCGACCAAGTACTTGGCAACAGCAACTGGTGCTGGGCTTCGTACGCGAAGGTCTACACGCACACAAAACGGACCACGCTAAGGGCTTCGACACAAGAAGCACTACGGGAAAAGATCAGGGCTTCGCTAGTAAGCAGCGAGGTCTTGCCTCGTGTTACACAGAGCGACAGCACACTGTAAAACACACTTCGCGAGAAAAACACCCTTCGCCAAAACAAGCTTCGGTGCACTAAGACTAGCGAGGTATGCAACGCGAGTTCAAGCAAAAGCACACAGAAGCAGGGCTTCGCCGCTTGAACAAGGAACACTGAAATAAATTGAACTCAGAATGAATACAGCGAGGTCTGTCTACAGGAGCTCAACAGTAAATGCTCAAAGTGTTAAATGTTACCTACCGAGCCCCCATATTTATAGCCCATGGATTCATCCTAAGGAAGTGACTACTTTACCCCTAGGGTTTACATTCATTTTGTCTCTTCAGAACTAAGGGGTACAAAAGGTAGTCCACCTTTATTCTGGAGGCTTCTCTGTCAGCTGCAGAGGGGACAGTGTCAGCCTTTTTCAGAACAGACAGTGTCAGCCTTTACAGTGTTGACTTCTGGAACCTCCCTTCGCACCGGAGGGTGCGGTAGCTTCGGCGAGAAGCCTGCAGCCTGTTGGCCTTCGCTCCGCCGAAGAAGTCCTTCGATACAGTGACGGTTTTAAGCCGAAGCCGTCAAAGCCCTTGGGCCTTCGCACCACCACCTCCGGAGTGGATCACCACGGCTTCGCAGCTACTCCCAGCTCGAACACCGTTCGTCCGTGTACCGAAGTCATGCATGGCCGAAGCACCTCAAGTCAACTTCACTCCGAAGCCCCACCTTCGAAGTACCACCCTTCGAAGTCCCTCCTTCGTCCAAGGCCTCCGCATGAAGCATTTCATGAGCACTCCGTCGAAGTGCCTCTCCCTGAGCACACTCCTCGACGAGCCTCACCCGGACCATGCCTTCGATGCGCCTCGACTTCTGAGACCTTCGTCGGGTAACCTTCGAGTGTCTCCCTCCGGAGCACACTTCGAACACCTTGCCTCCGCAGAGGACTTGATCCACCAACTCCGAAGTCACTCCATTCGGAGTACCTTCGAAGTGCCTCACCTCCGAGGACTTTGTCTCGGAGTACCTTCAGCCGGAGCCACGCTCCGCACTCTCTGCCTTCACCTGGCACGCCTCGACCCGAGGACCGACCCGGACCACCTTCGCAGCCACCGTGACGGAGCTCCCCGCTCCCCTGGCATCAAGCCTCCCGCTTGACCCAGGTTCACCCGGCTCGAACCCTGTCCGTCGCCTCCGAAGTCCCTGCGCACCACAGACAAGCAAACAAGTGTATCCAGTACTCCGGAGACCTCTCCGGGTTACCAACCTTCGGTACACACTCCGGTGTACCGCCCAAAGTACCGAAGCCTACGGTACAAACCCAGTCATCGCGTACTGCCGGACCCCTCCGACGAGCACACTCCGCTGCACAGCTGCAGCAAACAAACACCGAACACACTCCGGTGAAACACCTCCGAACACCCTTCGGAGGTACCACCTCCGAAGCCCCTTCGGAGGTACCCTTCGAACAGAGGGTAAAATCCAGTCAATCACTCATCACAAAACACCGAAACCAACCCTTGGTTTCTCAGCGTCCCTCTCATCAACCCTTTCTGTGTACCTGGACTTCAGAGTCGACAGGTCACACAGAAGCACCTCACACTTTGGGCACTCACTGCTATCACCCAAGCAAGGGGAAGAAGATAGACTCTCAATTCTGCCGTTGGCCACGGCAAGCTCACTCTCTAACTCATCTATCCTCTTCTTAGCCCCTCTAAGCAGTTTTTCCCGATACTTTAACTCCTCACGATTGCTTTCAAGTAAATCAACGATTTCGCGTTCATAGGATGATACCTTTTCGTTGTCGTCGTCGTCGGAGTCATCGGAGGAGCTCTTCTCTTCCTTATCCCCAAGAGCCATTGAGCAGAAGCTCTTGCGGTATCTTCGGCGCTGATGTGAGCGGCTCTTCGGTCTGTCACCGAAGGCCATGAAGCAAAGGCCCGCTGGATCGTCCTTGTCCTTCCCCTTCCTGATGATGATCTCCTCATCGCTTGAGCTCGATGAAGAGGAAGAAGATGTGGACCGCTTGGAGTAGCTCTTCTCCATCTCAGCGAAGAAGGCCTTGTCGCGCTTCTTGTTCTCTCGCCGGTAGTCCTTCAGGGCCTTTCTGAAGAATCTGGTCTTTGGCTTTCCCTTGTTGAAGGAGGAGCTGTCGTGCTTGCCGGAGTCGTGGAAGCCACCACCGGTGCCCTTCTTGTGTCCATTGCGCTTGGGGCAGTCGGTGATGAAGTGTACTGGGTCACCACACTCAAAGCATCCGGTCTTTGTGCCGTGTCTTTTGAACATCCTTTTGTCATAAACACGACGCACCCGGTTGTTAAACAGACACAAATCATCATCTCCCAAAGACTCAAGCTGGTCCTCAGTGATAGACATCAAAGAGAACCCAGCACAGCTCACAGAAGAGGGATCAACAGCAGGTGTAGCAAGGGCCAGAGACTTTGATCCAGAGCCAGTGAGATTTGATCTCAACTGGGTATCAACCTCGGTGGCCTTCAGCTTTCTAAACAACTCAGAAATGCTCAAGGTATCATAAGATGTACTCTCAATGATAGAGGATACCTTGATCTCCCAGATCTTTGGGTCCAAGGTATGGAGAACCTTGAGGGCCTGCTCGTGATCTGAGACTAATTGAACACCCTCACCCTTGTTGTCCCGAAGCTTGTTAATGATCGACTGAAAGCGACCAAACAAGGCTTCAACAGACTCACCCGGCTTCTGTGTGAAGTTCTCGTACTCACGCCGGTAGGTCTGATAGAGCCGAGCCTTGACCTGAGCTGTCCCCTCATGGTGTGCCTGGAGGGTAGCCCAGATCTCTCTCGCAGTGGAGAGATGGCTCACACGCTCAAACTCAGTGGGACCCAAACCAGAAAACAAGATGTTCACCGCTTTGCTATTGTTCACATGCTGGGCGATGATACCAGGAGAATCACGCTCAGCAACTGGCAATATGACAAACGTAGCGTGAACGCAAATGTCCCAGATGTCCGAGCTTTGGCTCATGAGATAGGCTCGCATGCGAGTCTTCCAATAATTATAGCCATAAGCTTCCAAGGACGGGACCTTGCCAGGAGATGTCATGATCACTACTGGGGTTTAGAACCGGTTAAGGTATGGAAAAACCCTAACCAGGCTCTGATACCACTTGAAGGACCGAAAGTAGCGACCAGAGGGGGGGGGGTGAATGGGCGCCTAAAAAATTCTTTCGAATCAATGGCCTGCTCCCAATACCCAACGCACCTCGACAGACTTAGCAGGGAAAAGTAAACAGATCAACAAGACCTACAATGATCTAGCCTAAAAACGACCGGTGTCCTAATCGAAACGACACCAACACAGTGCTTAAAGGCAGTTTAAGTTCATTCACTTAAACAATTAGCATCTCCACAAGGATTCTACCAACTCACAGAAAATACATCATGTGCACCAAGAATATTCATACATGCATTTCATTCATCACAGGATTAATAAATCAACATACTGAAATCTAGTTGATAATAAAATTATCTAAGAACATTCATCAACTAGAAGCATCAGTGCATCAGAGAATTAATCTGTGAACTAACTGTGACTGCACGCAAAATGAGGTACCAGAAGTTACTGTGCAAGGTCGTTTTGATTTCTCTGCCTGAAATCTGTTCTTCACTCGGTCTTCACGAAACTTCTCTGCTACACACGCCGTGTTCAACTTTACTGTCTTCCTTGGACTTTTGTGTTCAGCCGAACAAAAGCAATAGTACCCGACTTCTGTGATTTTTGAAGAAAAAAAACCAGCTATGACACACAAGGATTAGCTAGTGCAGCTAGTTACAGGATGCCTAGGCATAGGCCCTGCTGCAAAAAGCTAGAAGCACAGGCAGCTATGCAACTACTAGTCATAGGTGCTAGATTGAGAAACAAGAACACGGCAGGAGCTACAAAATTTTCAAGAATCAAAGGACAAGCAAAAACCGAATAGAAAATCAGTATAAAAACCTGACAACAGACTCAGCAGTCAAGACGAGTTACTGTTCAATGTACTGTTGCTACGCTGCAATAGTACTGTGCTAGAGTGAGTAGGTGCTAGAAGAACCATGAAGTGAAGCAAATAGTATTTGCACAGGATAGATTTGATCCGCTGAAAACTTCCCAACCGAGAATGCAAAACCGGTGATTAAAAAGATACACAACCCAAAACAACAGCGGCAAATAACTCCATCAAAAGACAAAAAGATGGGAAGAATAAATGACCAATATTCTGATGAAGAACCCGTACTAATCTCACAGAATGAAGCGATCAACCATCAATGAAAAAGAATTGCAGAGTGGATTGGCTTCCGATGAGCAATGGCGGCGCTCCCACGGAAACAGGAGAAGAACACGGTGGAAAAACAAGAGAAAGTGACCCACGAATTTCAGAATTGGTAAAGTGTTTTTTCAAAATGGGTAACCCTAACCCTAGGATATTGGGGCCTATTTATAGGCAGCCCATTAAATGTAAAAATGCAGAAATACCCCTAGGGTTTTTTACAGACGCTAAATAAAAATGGAAAAGACCGAAATGCCCTTAGGATTTTTTACAGACTCGACTGACAGACTGTGGGCCTAAAGGCAAAATAGTAAAAACCTAAATAAAGGTAACTTGTCCTGATGCGGAGCTTTCGTAGCAGCTACGGCTTCGCCTCAGGACGGTCAGATCCGAAATCAACGGTCGTCAGTTTTGCGCCGAAACTGACAAAGCGTCCACCGTCTTCGCACCGGGTACCCGGATTGGGCCGGCCTGATTCCGCGGCTCCCTCAGCTCGGCAATCACTCGCCGCCCGTGTACCTGAGTCAATCCCGGTCAACAGTCCAGTGGATCCTCTGCTGCTCCTAGCCCATGTACCCGGATTGGGCCAGCCCGACTTCGCGGCCCCTCTGCCCCGGCAGTCGCTCGCTGCCCGTGTACCTGAGTCACACGCGGCCCAGACGCAGCAGATCTTCTCTTCTCATTCCAGTCCTCTTTGACTATCGTTGACAATGACTCATCACATCTGGAGCCATGAGGCCCACGCTATTCAGCATGGCTCCTCAGTTAGGAGTAACACAAATAGAACTGAAGGTTCCACAAGAAATATTCAACTGCCCAGAGTTTAAGCTTGCACTATTTTTCGACGACTTCCATCGGATGTTTCGTCTGAAGCGAACCGACATCACAAGCATGATGCTCTGGTGCATGTAAGTACTTTATACTTTGTCAATACAAAGCAAAAATAAATAATGTCTTATATTGACTATTGTTTTATAACATATGCAGTTGTAATTCACGCGGTGACGAGTCTAAATTGTATGGGTACTTAAACCCGTCATTAATAAGTCAAAGTGCGCTGAACCCGACACTAAACCAGAACGATAGCAAGTATTGGACTGCGGGTAAGAAAAAATTTCAAAGAAAGATGTTCAATAAAGACGAAGACAAACTTAAGAAGAACAAAAGGAGTTGTGCCGCGTTGTATATTGCGCGGTGCATGGATCAATGGAAGGACAGAGAAATGATAAGTGGGGCATATAACTTTAAGTAAGTATACCCACTATATCCACTTAATCACGTTTTATCGATTATGAAACTAACATAATCACATATTACTTCTTTCGATAGTGATCATTGGATTGCACTTCTGATATACCCAAAGAGCTCAAGGGTTTATGTGCTCGACTCGCTCGACAAACCCAAAAAAGAATATCAAGATATATTAAACGTTATTCAGAGTGCATATAGATACTACGTGGAAAAGTTAGGTGGCCCACATGATCCACATAGGCCGAAAGAAATGCTTATCAGAACCAACTATCCGGTAATATTATATTTTTAAATTTCTTAATTCAATTGATAAAGCCAAACTATATATCGTTCTAACTTTGTCTATTTTGAAGTGTCACAAACAATCTCTTGGTTCCGTGCATTGTGGCTACTATACTTGTGATTTTATGAGCAATAACTTAGGAAAGTTTGGGCGGACAGTATCTGAGGATACTAAAGAAGTAAGTTGATTTCTTGTGTGTTAATCTAATATAACTTGCAGCGTATGTACTTATATTTTACGTATGCAGGCGTCAGGTCCATCAACCGTTGCCCAGAAGAGCCAACTCTCTGAATCACAAATGTACGAAATCGTATCAAGGATGTGCCGCTTCACGATGCATGATATTCTTCATGAGCTTGGAGTATTTTTCGATCCTGAGAGTGAAGTGGCCAAGCATCCAACTCTATATGATTGGGCCGGAAGAATGAAAAGGCGAACCAATTAAGATATGAGTTAGCCTTCCAAGAAAACATAAACCGCATGAGCATGTATTTGTGAAACAATGAATTGTGTTGATGGATGGTTATTGTGAAACATAAACCGGAAGAATGTAAACTTTGTAAATTTTTGAAAATTGATGAGATTGATGGTTGTTGTGTTGATGTGTTGTTGTTGTGGATGTGTATGTGGATATGTGGATGTTTTGCTGTTGTGTATGTGGATATGTGGATGTTTTGCTGCTGTGTATGTGGATGGCTGTGTGAAGCATATAATTTCTGTGTTTTGGTTTGTGGGATCACAGCATTCTGTGTTATGGCTTATACACAGCAGTGGCGGGCAGATGAGGTAGCTTGCCCGTTACTGCTGTTGACACAGTGGTGGCGGGCGTGCTGACATCATCTGCCCGCCACTGCTATTGATAACGGCAGTGGCGGGCAGATGATGTCAGCGCGCCAGCCACTGCTGTTGACATAGTGGTGGCGGGCGCGCTGACATCATCTGCCCGCCACTGATATTGATAATAGCAGTGGCGAGCCGATGAGGTCAGCGCGCCCGCCACTGCTGTTGACAAAGCGGTGGCGGGCGCTCTGACCGCCACTGCTAACCAGCGGTAGCAGTGGCGTTAGAGCAGTGGCGGACTGGATGCCCGCCACTATAGGTCGATTTTGCCTGCTGCTACAGTGTCGCTTTGTAGTAGTGGAGATTGTTAATGCATGTTCTGGAAACTCATCGCCTGAGAGCATCGCTCATCCTTGAATCGATGAAAACAGAATCCAACCAGATGACCCACCCACTAATAGTAGGAACAATGAAAAACTCTCCTAGGGGCACTCTCATGGGTCATAGGAGCAATTCTCACAGGCTCCTTGGGCTTCTACTAAGTGTTTTTCTTGAGTGGAGGAGGCAGCTTTTTCTTGTGATGTGGAGTGGTTTTCTTCGGAGTTTGGGTAGGCTTTTTAGCTGATGGAGTGTCTAACTGGGCTCTTTCTTTGTCTAAGGTAGTGGGTGAGGTAAAAATAGTTTTGTTCTCACTGTCTGAAGGAATCCTCTCAAACCCCAAACCTAGAGCTAACCCTGCCCTGTCAGCACACATCTTGGTCCTGGCCAAGAGCAAGTTCATCCTACCCTTCCCTCGGTACATTTGTTAACCACAGAAAGAAGGTATTCATTTTCAGTCATGAGGTGTTCAGCTTGCTCTCTAATAGTGCCTAGCTGGTCCTTAAGGGTTATGCAAGTGTCACACACAGGTTGCACATCCTTACAACTACCGACCCTCTCCAATCTAGCCTCTAAATCCTGAACATGCTTATAACGTAAATTAATGCTCTCACGTAATAATGAATAGTTCATGCATTCATTTATATCATTAGGACTAGAATCAACCATTAAAAGCTGCTTCTATGCAGACTCAAGCTCAGAAAGAGTTTGAGCATGCACAGAACGCAACTGAGCAAGCTCACCCATGACAACAATGCAAGATTGACATTCAGCATCATTAACCCTAGACTTAAACATGACATAATCAGTAGAAACAGATTCTAGCCTAAGTGTAAGGTCTTTTCTATCTCTAGCGGCTTGCACAAGTACTCTATCCAGACCAAGAACTACTTCATTCAGTTCATCTATCTTAATTGAAAGCTGGTCATAGGATAGAGGTACCTCAGATGAGTCAAGCTCGTCGCCGCTGTGATCGCCATCGGCCATGAAGCAGAGGCCGGTGAAATCTCGTCCCTTCTTGTCCTTCATCTCCTCCTTCCCTTGGGACTCCTCCTCCTCATCGGAGCTCAACTCCTTAGTTAAGGAAGTGTCGATGTCGCTGAGAGCAGCAACAAATGCTCTGGAAGCGGCTTTGGCTACTCTCTTAGCCACCTTATCGCGCTTCCCTTCATAAAGGGTCTCCTCTCCTTTTTGTTGTATTTGGGGTGCTAACTCTCATCTCTCCTCTTCAGCTTAGGACAGTTGACCTTGATATGAGAAGTGTCGCCACACTCAAAACAACCACTAAAACCACTTCTCCTCTGATCCCATCTCTTATGGTTAAAACGGGTGAACCTTCTAGCAATGGGAGCAAGCACTTCATTATGCAGAGTATCCACGTGCTCCTTAGTGACGGAGACAAGGGAAGACAAAGCAAAACCACCTGCAAGAAGACAAGTACCAGATGTGCTTGGTTCTACAGTGGTGCAATGGCTAGTGATAGAAACTAGTGCTAATGGTTGTGGCAAAGAGTTTCTGTGCACTGCAAGAGAAGCATTGGCAATCTCTATGGACTTCAGCTTGATGAAGATCTCATCACAGGTCAATGTGTCATAACATTCGGACTCCTCAATGCTGGATATCTTCACTTCCCATATGCTACGATCAAGAGCATAGAGAAGCTTGATAGCTCTGTCATGGTCATTGTAAGCTAGCATCCTGTTAGACCGCAAGTTACTCACTATAGCGTCAAAGCGAGAAAACATAGCATCTATAGATTCACTAGGCGCTTGCACAAACAACTGATACTATTGATTGTACGTGCTTTGGCGCCTAGCCTTAATCTATGTAGAGCCCTCATGAAAAATAATGAGTGTAGTCCAAATCTCCCAAGCTATCCTTAGGTGCTAAACCCTATGAATTGAAACTCACTCCGACTCAAAGCAATGACAGTATGTTTCTAGCTTTGGAGTTAGAATTATACTCATCTTTTTCTATTTGAGAGGTGTGGGTTTAGGGATGGAGTATTGTGAGTCCACAACCTACCAAATTGCATTTCCTTGGCTTAGCAAGTAAGCCTCCATGCGCACCTTTCAGTATGGAAAATCAGTCCCATCGAACAGAGGTATTTTACTAACTCTGTCATGTCGCCAATAGATCACAAAATCGGTTAAGGTCAACTAGTGATCTTAGCCTGCTATGATACCACTGCTCCGAATATAGCGAAGCCTTGATGCTATTAGGACCTTCGGAGATTAGGACTTCTAGCTTCCTTTTGTCTTTTGATAACGTCGATGTAGTGATTTTAAAATGATGCTGAGGATGAAGTATTTTCCCCAACAAATGTGCTTCAAGATGAAATCAATTACCTCGTTTTGCGTCATGTTCTTGAGAGGCACGACCTCAGTCCACTTGGTGAAGTAATCTATAGCCATCAACACGAACTGATGCCCTTTTGAAGAGGAAGGGTAAATCTGGCCGATGAAGTCCAAGGCCCAACCTCATAATGG
This sequence comes from Zizania palustris, assembly GCA_019279435.1. Lineage (NCBI taxonomy): Eukaryota > Viridiplantae > Streptophyta > Magnoliopsida > Poales > Poaceae > Zizania > Zizania palustris. The sequence continues at coordinate 9,405,438 of JAAALK010000081.1, read as the reverse complement.
CCATGGTTTGATAATAGGGTTAAGTAAAGATCCAGGAGCAAGCTGAATATTACCAAATCTTTGACAAGCTTCACATCCTCTATAATACATAAAACAATCCTCAGTCATAGTTGGCAAATAATAACCCTCTCTTTTGAGCATCCAACTCATTTTCTAGGCCAACTGATGAGTACCACAAAGGCCTTCATGTACTTTACCTACAGCAAGTCTAGACTTATTGGCATTCAAACATCTCAAAAGTACTCCGTCAAAAGTTCGACAATACAACTCATCGTCGAGTAATACAAATTTAAATGCTTGCTGCCAAACTTTCCGATCAACCTGCTTACTAGGATCTCCTAAATATTGAATAATTGGAGTTCTCCAATCATCCTCATGATTACCTGAAGTACTCAACAAATCCTTGCTCGAATTGGTGTCTAAATCACAAATTTCAACCTGCCCCCCGTGTCGTAAAACCTCCTGACACGGGGTGGTCAGACTGACCATTGCCGGTCGGCTGGCACAGGTTGGTAAGACCAGCCTAGCATGGCTGGTCAGACCGACCAGACAACTACGATCGGACCGGCCCTATCAGACGACCTCTTTTAATTTGGAAACCACATGCTTGCTGAGCCAAGTCATTTGCTATTGAATTGGCTTCTCTAGAAACACGTGAAATCTCAAAATCATCATGAGTAGCAATTATGTTTAGACATTTATCCAAGTAGCTATTTAGACAACCATTAAAACACTGAGCAAGTTTAGCAACTTGTTGAACTACTAATAGTGAATCACCATATGCATGAACATATTTAATACCCATAGAGCTTAACAATTCAAGTCCTAGCAACAAAGCTTCATATTCGACTTGATTATTAGTACAAGGAAATTCTAATCGGGCCGAGGTCTCGAAACTCATACCACTAGTTGATATGAGCACAACTCCAACACCTTGGCCATTTTTGCAAGCCGAACCATCAAAGTAAAATTTCCAAGGTATTACCTCAATCAAAGCAATATCACTACTCCAATTGACATCTACATGGTGATCAACTATAAAATTTGCGACAACTTGGCCTTTCATAGCTTTCAGAGGTTCATAAGCCAAATCATACTGAATCAAAGCGTAAGCCCACTTTCCGATTCTTCCACTTAGAATCAGCTTTTGCAACATGTACATGATAACGTCAGTTTGACACGTAACAATACATTTGCCAGATAGAAGATAATGTCGAAGTTTGGTACATGCATAGTAAAGTGACAAACATAAACACTCTAAGAACACGTACCTCGTCTCGGCATTCAATAGGCGGCGACTCAAGAATGTGTTGATGTACTCTTTTCCCTCCACTTCCTGAGTTAGCACTGCTCCTATCACGCAATCTTCTGCAACAATGTATAGCTGAAACAGAATCCCGACTTTTGGTGCTCTTACCACAGGCGGTGATGACAAGCACTCTTTAATCTTCTCAAAAGCACATTGCTAACTTGCCCCCAAAGAAAATTTGGCTTCTTTCTTTAGCTGAAGTATGGGGACAATAACATCAATTTTTCCAGACAAGTTAGATATAAAGCGGCGCAAATAATTGACCTTTCCTAGCAAACTTTTGCACATCTCTCTTGTCCGTCGGCGTTTCGCAGTTCCTAATCTTCTCAAGCCTCTTAGGGGGCTGTTTATAAGGCCTAAACCCAGGTTTGATAGGCAGCCAATGCTCCTCAAGCTCACGGCTAAGTCCGAGCATCTCACTATACTCCCACGCAAAACAATCGACATACGACTGAAGTAACATTATTACTTTGGCCTTTTCATTAGCCTGCAAATTTTTGTTTACAAAAGTCGGCCTTGGGATAGTACCATCACCTATATCTATCTCTTCTAGATGGTCGACTGACATGAAACCTTCAGCTAACTTTTCTACTTCGCTAAAATATTCAATGGCTTCGACAGTACCGTCTTTAGAAGACCAATATTGCTCCACACGAGACTTTAGCCAATCAAGATTACTCTTGCTAGACATGACTACTAGTTTAGAAATAGTCATGCTACACCATTCTGCTTCACAGGCGTGGGAACAAACCATCCCTCGAACATGCTAACAAAGTCATAATCCGAGAGACTTCTACAACACAAACACTCTACCTTATCGTGGACGGCATCAATAGACACATTGGCCAAAGCAACTTGTGCCGAAGAATCTGCTGGTACAACGTCCACATCATTGTCATCCCACTAAATCAAGCACAGGTGCAAAGTATAAGGAATACAACAAATTGCGTGAATCCAGTCACGCCCAAGTAGCACACTGTAGTTACCTTGCACATCGATGACGAAGAACACCATCGGCAACATCTTGTTTCCCATCGTCGGCTCTAGTGAAAGTATGCCCTTGGCCTCAGAGCTCTTGCCGTTGAAGCTGTTGAGCGTCTGTTGACGCTAAGACGCATCCCCGCACATGGGCTGATTCGACGTCCAAAAGTATCACAACGATACCAACTGTTGGTGGAAAATATTCCATCTTCAGGGTTATTGCAGTGACTAGATAAAGATTGGAGATCAAGTTAAAGACTTCCAGCATATATCTTCAGAGATACATTGAGTCAAGTTTGAAGCATGATGACGGGCTATAGTTCGAAGTATATCTTCGAACTTGGACTCTTCTGAGATTTTCTCTGCCAGCTAAGATGGAAGACTTATCTTCTTTCTCATCAGATTAGTCTTTTACCATTTTAGCGCTATTAAGGGTACCGAATAGTTTCCACTATGTCGGTTGTAACAGAGGGGTAAAAGGGCCTTTTCCTTAATGTTTGGGCCTATAAATACCCCCTGTTTCATCCTGTAATAGGGACCGAATACAAGTGATTCAATACACACATTCGAACTATTCTAAGTTATTATCCTTTCGGAGGCTTAGAACAGTTCACTTCACAAACACTTTGTTTGTTAGTTTCTAATCTTCAGAAACCTATTAGCGTAATCTTTTACGCCAACAGTTGGCGCCGTCTGTGGGGAACCTAGTCCAAGAAACTTCGTTCTCTACCAATTTCTTACATCATGCCTCCTAAGCGGAGCGCAACTCGTAACCCTGTTCGGAGGTCCCCTCGGACCTCCGGAGAGACACCTCCCGACACTGTTGAGGCTAGAGGACCTTCGACGTTTCCTCCACCTCAAACTCCGGAAGGAGTTCCCATTCCTCGAGCACACGGAGTTCCTTCGCCAACTCCATCTATACTTCGACCACTCGGAGTTCCTCTTCCACCTCAAGTTCCACTCCGAACTGATCCTTATTGTTCTCAAGACCCGGAAGATCCTTCCGGAGGAGATGAAGACAATCTTGGTGATATGGCCGCTCAAATGGCCAGTCATCAAGCTGAAGTAGCGAGATGACGACAAGAAGCTGCAAATAGGCTTCGCTCTCAAGCCATCCCAGTTATTCCTGAAGTGCCTGAAGACGACGAACCTATCTATCCTGAAGCCCCGGAGAACGCCTCCTTTGATACCGAATCTTCGTTGCATCCTGAACTGCAAAAAGTTCGCTTCAATCCGAAGTTTAAGACTTCGAAGCTTTGCAAGTATGCCAGAGACGAGGATCCTGGAGAATTTGTCCGTTCTTATGCCCTAGCAATTGAAGCTAGTGGAGGAGTGCGGGACACCATGGCTAAATGCTTTCCCTTAGCTCTTCAAGGAGTGGCATTGCGGTGGTTCTGGTCTTTGAAGCCAGGATCAATTAATTCATGGGGACAGCTGAAGAAGTTCGTAAGCAATTTTCAAGGCACCTTCGTGCCTCCAATGTTGACGGGAAGTCTTTTCCAGGTGAAGAAACTCCCTGGAGAGACATTGAGGCAATATTTCAAGCGCTTCGCTCATACGAAGTCGCAGATCCGAGGGTTGACTACATCTTCAGTAGTTGACGCAGCTCGAGAGGGAGTCATCCATCCAGGCCTCCTTGATAAACTCCACCGGAAAAGCATATCTTCTGTTTCTCAGTTGATGTCATACTTTGAAGAATATGCAAGGTCGGAGGAAGGTTGGCTTCGAAGAACTGCAGCTACTCCGTCCGTATTGCAGGAAGTAAAATTGGAAGTAAAAACTTCGGCACAGCCGCGGGAACCTCTCTTCGAAGTTCAGCATGATAGGAGAAGGGGGCAAAAGCATCCTCGTTCAGAAGTCCTGAACATTGCACCCCCACAAAAGTTCGCCCAAAGAGCTCCACAACCTTCGGGAAATAAGGCCAGCGGCTGGAGGCCGCCAGGGAAACCGGCTGGCAAAGGCCAGACCCTTTTCTGTTGTATTCATGGCGAAAACCGAAGCCATGCAACTGATACTTGCAAGGCTATACTTACTCTGAGAGGAGAGTATCTAGAAAGAACTTCGGGTCGAGTTACTACCGACCGAGTTCCAACTGAAGTGCGCCCGGAGCCTGTTCAGGCTGTGGCGCGGATAGAAAACTTCGAAGCCGCAAGACGCCCTCCGGTGGTCAATGTTATGCCACCTCCGAAGCAAGAAGAAGGGCAAGACCGAGGAAAAAGAGTAGTCCTCCCCATCTCCAGAGGAGGTACTCTCGGAAGCATGTCAAAAAGGCAGAGAAGAGATTATGTCAGAGAAGTGGGGCACATTGGAACATCGTCATCTGCAGCTGCTATGCCTGAATGGTCCCACGTGCCAATATCTTTTTCTGTAGAGGATGCAGCTGGCATTAAATTTCTACATGCAGACCCACTTGTCATTACTGCCGACATTGCAGGAACTAAGGTTCAAAGAGTGTTAATTGACGGAGGCAGTTCAGCAGACATTATTTTTGTTCAAGCCTTCGATCAATTGTGCATCTCCAGAAAGCACCTTCTTCCAGCGGCTCATCCTTTGCAAGGCTTTGCAGGACCTCCGCTTGATGCACTCGGACAAATAGGCCTGGAAGTTACCTTCGGAGAAGGATTGTTAGCTAGGACAGAGGAAGTAATCTTCGACGTTGTAGATGCTCCATATGCCTACAATGTCATCTTTGGAAGAGGCATGTTAAATCAGTTCGGAGCTGTGGCACACCATAATTACTTGTGCATGAAGATGCCCACGCAAGCAGGAGTGCTTACTGTCTTCGGAGATCAAGCTACCCCTCGAAGAGCGGAATATGGTCATGGCCCCCCTCTTGATCCAAGACAAGTGAATAATGTACAAGATAATCAAGAAAAGTTTTCAGCTCCTTCCGAATCTTCGAAGAAATCCTTCCCAAGACCAAGTCCTAAAGGAGAAATTGCAACGAAGATTATTGTTAAAGATGGTAAAAAATATGCATTTCAATTTGGTAAAGATTTACCACCAGAAGTTGCTACCTCCTTGGAAAAAGTAGTGGAAGAGAATTTAGATGTCTTTGCTTGGTATGACGAAGACATCACCGGAGTCAGTAGGGATATCATCGAACATAGTTTACTTGTAAACCCGAAGGCCCGGCCTGTTCAGCAAGGACTCCGAAAAATGTCTGCAGAAAGAGCTATTCTTGCAAAAGACGAAGTTGAAAAATTGTTGAAGGCTGGGATTATCAGAGAAGTGGCTCACACAAAATGGTTAGCCAACCCAGTCTTCGTCAAGAAGAAATCCTGCGGGAAGTGGCGCATGTGCATTGACTTCACATCCTTGAATAAAGCATGCCCTCGTGACCCCTACCCCATGCCCCGAATTGATCAATTGGTCGACTCCACCGTAGGTTCGGAGTTATTAAGCTTCCTTTACGCGTATTCCGGTTATCATCAAATATGGTTGAAACGCGAAGATGAGATCAAGACAAGCTTCGTAACTCCCTCGGGAGTCTTCTGTTATGTAAGAATGCCTTTTGGCTTAAGAAATGTTGGGGCTACTTTTTCGAGGTTAGTTGCTAAAGCTCTAGGTCATCAATTAGGTCGCAATGTGGAGGCCTATATGGATGATATTGTAATAAAGAGTGCTTTAAAGCACCAACATAGCCTAGACTTAGCAAAAACATTTAATAGCCTTCGGGCATGTGGGATTCGCCTTTACCCCGAGAAATGTATCTTCGGAGCCAAGGCCGGGAAGTTGTTAGGGTATTTAGTTTCAAGTAGGGGGATTGAAGCTAGCCCTACACAAATAACTGCGCTACAAAAGATGGCTCCTTCGGAAAACTTGAAACAAGTGCAAACGCTGACAGGTCGTCTAGCAGCACTTAGCAGAATTTTGGCAAGGTCTGCGGAGAGAAGCTTGCCCATATTTAAAGCATTGAAAGGGTCCGAAGATTTTGCATGGACACCGGAGTGTCAGAAAAGCTTCGAAGATATTAAAGAGTATCTCAGTAATCTTGCTACACTCAAGGTGCCTACTGCGGACGAAACCCTACTCCTTTAACTTGCAGCTACAAGCTCTGGTGTCAGTGCAGTCCTTGTCAGAGAAATAGATTTCAATGGGAAGCTGGTACAAAATCCTGTTTATTTTGTGTCTGAAGCATTATCAGGAGCGAAGACAAGGTATTCCGAACTCGAAAAGTTCGTTTATGCTCTGATAATGGCTTCGAGGAAATTAAGACATTATTTTTTGGCTCATAATGTAATTGTACCAACTTTGTATCCTTTGGGAGATATGCTCCGAAGTAAAGACTCCACTCGAAGAATTGGGAAGTGGGCAGTCGAACTAGCACCCTTCGGCATATCTTTTCTGGCAAGGACAGCAATCAAATCACAAGTCTTAGCAGATTTTGTAGCAGAATGGACTCCCCTGTAACTTTGGTTCCGGAGAAATCAAGTGAAGGAATTTGGACTGTTTTTTCTGATGGAGCCTTCCAAGCATCCGGAGCAGGCGTTGGAGCAGTTTTAATTTCGCCTTCAGGGCAAAGAGCAATGTACTCCGCAAGACTCAACTTTAAGTCTACCAACAATATAGCGGAGTATGAAGGGATTTTATTGGGACTCTGAAAAGCACGTGCTCTAGGGGCTACAAGAATTCTTATAAAGACAGATTCTCAAATAGTAGCAGGGCACGTAGATAAAAGCTTTCAAGTTCGGCATCCACAGCTTGCAAAGTACTTAGAAGAAATCCGTAAAATCGAAGCACACTTCAAGGGTATTTCAATTCGAAGTATACCAAGAACAGAAAATGTGCAAGCGGACATCATCAAAAGCTGCAGCCGGAGCTATGGACATACCAGAAGAAGCTTTTTATGAGGAGCTCAGTACACCTTCGGTGCCACAAATTCCCTCCGCAGAGATTCTTTGCATTCCAAGTACAAATTGGAGAAATTCAATCATGGAACTTTTGCAAGGAGGAGTAAATTCATTTGAAGAGCCACAGTTTTCAAGATTGAAACTCAGGGCTAGGAATTATCAAATAATCAACGATATTTTATACAAGGCCGGAGTATGTTCCCCTCTACTCCGATGTATATCTCAAACCGAAGGTCAAGAAATTCTTCGAGAAATCCATGAAGGACTTTGCGGTAGCCATTTGGCCCCTCGAGCTTTGGCAGGAAAAACACTTCACCAGGGGCTTTATTGGCCTACAATAGTTGCTGATGTGGAGAGCTTGGTCTGCACTTGTCAAGGATGTCAGTGGATGGGTCGATGGAGTCATCATCCACCAACAGCCCTTCAAGTTATTTCTCCGGTATGGCCCATGGCCAGATGGGGTATGGATTTAATTGGTCCCTTTCCAGTAGCTAAGGGAAATTTAAAGTTCGCAGTGGTAGCTATTGAATATTTTTCTAAGTGGGTAGAAGCAGAGCCCTTAACAGCTATCACTTCAAACAATGTACAGAAATTCTTTTGGAAAAGTATCATTTGCCGGTTCGGGGTGCCTAGACAACTCACAGTTGATAATGGAACACAATTCGATGCCGAACCTTTCAGAAAGTTCTGCGAAGATCTAGGCATTCAGTTATGTTTTGCCGCAGTAAGGCATCCTCAGTCTAATGGAGCCGTAGAAAGAGCCAATGGAAATATTTTGTCAGGGCTAAATCGAAGGATAGTAGGATTAGCAAAAAGACTGTGGACCGAAGAACTTCCGAAGATTTTGTGGTCCATTCGGACTACACAAACAAGGTCAACAGGTTTTACTCCATTCAGATTGCTATTCGGAGATGAAGCTATGACTCCAACGGAGCTCAAAGGAGGATCACTTTGCAGCACCGAACCGGAGATGTAAGAAGAAAGACAAGCTTCGCTTGATTTAACAGAAGAAACAAGACTTCGAGCTGTGGCCAATTTATCAAAATATCAACAGCAGACGAAGGCTTGGTTTGACCCGAAGGTTAAGATCAATGAGCTTAGACCGGGTCATCTTGTTTTGCGAAGCATTATAGCGCCAGGAAAATTAGGAAATAAATGGGAAGGTACATACTTAATTGTTCGTTTAGGACGTCCTGGCTCTTTTAAATTAGCTAATTTGGAAGGTGAAGAATTAGCACATACTTGGCATGCGGAGCACCTAAAGCGATACTTCGCATAAGGGCTACTTGTAATCATGTGTAAAAACTTTTCGAATTAATAAAGCATATGGTTCAGATAGTGCCTTCCCCTCATAAACTTCCAGCTTCCGAGTGGACGCACTGGAACCGCGGGGTTGACCGAGAGGGAAGTGTCATTAATTTGAATCATATTTTCACCAGGTGGTGGGTTGACATAATCTGGAGTCCAAGCCACCGGCTTGAAGACATCCGTAAAAGAGCCCGAATACCACAAAATGTGGAGTCCAAGCCACCGGCTGGAAGACATCCGTAAAAAGAGTCGAAGGCGACCAAAATATGCGGAGCCCAAGCCACCGGCTTGTAGGTATCCGTAAAAAGAGTCCAAAGAGACCACTGCGAACTCCGAACCACTGGTTTGATAGAATTCGCAAAAAAAGAGCCGAAGGTGGCCAAAACAAAACAGAATTTGAGCCATGAGCTTCGAATGTATGTTAAGAAATACCAAAAGTGACAAATTATCTAAGACACTAAAGTGTCCAGAAAGTTATCTCAAGTGATTTCTTTCAAAAGCATAAGGCGCTAAGTCGCCATTCTTCAGACTATAAATAGTCGAAGACATTTTATAAGATTTTAAAAGATCTTTAAATTACAGAGGGGCTCCGAACCCCAAAAAATTGTACTCCGAAGTTTTTCTTTGTGCATAACCATCTTTGAATACAGTTTGAAGTTGCTTACACCCAAAGAGGGGCTAATAAATAGGGAGACAATTTTAAATCGATATTTATTATTCGAATGAATATGATTACAGATTACATCATGAAAAATTGGTATCTATACCAAGAAGGAATCGAAGACCTCTTTGATCTCTAGAGCTCGGGTCAGAACGACTAGTTCCAGTGCCCGGAGTCCTAACAACTTTGCGTTTAACTCTCTTGCCTCCCTTCGAAGCTCTAAAATCCTTCTGTTCTTGCTGGAGTTCGGCCCAAGTTCGAAGCCGTTCGGGGCTCCTTTCCCAGCTTCCAAGTTCTTCAGGTTTTTTACCTTGAGCCTCTCTTTCATCTTCAGACCATATAATGTCTTCAGAAGATGAAGTTTCCAAGTTAACTTCTTTTTCTTCCTCTTTAATATAAGATAATATATCTTTGCTTACTTTGAGCGTAATTATACCGGAGCTATCTCGAGGAACTAAAAATTGAGGGCACTTGTAAACTTTTAAAAGATCGAAGGTAGCCCATAATGAGCGAAGTTCGTCGTTAATGTCTAACACTTCGACATCTTCCATATGAGGCAAAGCCTAAAAACATGATAAACAAATTTTCATTCATAAATGTACATAAGCGCAAAGCTTTACATAGTCAAAGATCCTAAGACATATCTAAACCTACGGGTTCGGAGGAGGCTGACTGCTCGAAGCTTGGGTCCGAGCCTGCTTCTGGCGTTGTCCTTCGTCAATCCAGGCCTTAATCGCAGAGCGACCTTCGGCTCTCCATGAAGTTTGGAAGGCTTGCCAGGCAGCGGCGACACCTTCGGAAGGAGTGAGAAGCTGATCGTCGTCGAAGGTAATGGGGCCCTCTCCTGCGCTCGGAGCTATCGATCGACCCAGATCCTCGTAGTAACGAAGTAGGCCAACAGCAGCCACTTGTCCGGAGAGTTCTCCGTAACGAATGTCTGCTGTCTTCATTTGCTTCGCCACTCCTTGAATCCTTTTCAACCGGCGCAGAAGGGAGATGTTGTCATCAGAAGGAAGCGTCCCGGTAGTACCGAAGTACTCCAGAACACCTAGCAATTGATCCATAACCTCCGCAGCTACCTTCTCGGACTTCAGCTTATCTTCGATTAGCGCATCCTTCGCCGAAGTTAGCTCTTCTACTACTCCGGAGAGCCTAGCCGCTTCCGTAGTTAAGGAATTTTTATGATTCAGTAGCTGGCTAGCTTCCTCTCGAAGCCTAACAAGCTCGGTCCCCGTAGTAGCGTGCTCCGCCCGCATCCTTTCAATTTCTGCTCGAAGCACAATTCTTTCTGCTTCCAGCTCTTTATTCGCAGCCTCCAAGCCTTGTCTGGCCCTGCGCTCCGTTGACACCATGTTGTCCATATGAGTCACTCGACCTTCGGAGATAGTGAAATTCCGTTGAAGAGTTGCGTTTTCCTCTCGAAGGCGAGCGATTTCTCATTCATTTGATATATTCGCAGCTCAGGCCAAGACTGTTTGCTGCGAAAAGAAAAGACCAAGGTAAGAAATTATTTGTATATAAATTTGATGTTGTTTTGCAGATATTTCGTACCTGGTAGGCTGCACGTTCCATGGCAGCGTTAAGCTCCGAGCTCTCCGCCTCACTCAGGATGGCCACCAAGTTCGTCTCCCAAATTTCGCGACTAGCTCGATCCAAAGGCTCGAGCAAAGTCCGAAGACCAGTTCTTCGCTCTAAGAAAGGAGCTAGAAGCGGGAGCATACTTAAAGCTTGTTGGTCATCTTCGTTTGATGAAGGCCCGGAGTGTTGAGCTGTAGTCTTCGGAGCCCCCGGAGACTGGCCCCCCTCGGTAGATTGGCTCTCGTCTGTTGACTCAGACGGAGTTGATCCAGAGCTCAGAGCAGGGAGGGGGTCCATTTTTCCTTTGCCTTTTCCAGGCCCCATCTGAGTGGCTCCTGGGATTGGCTCCGAAGCTGTCGAAGGCCCAGGAACTGTATCTTCAGGACGGACCTCTTCCATAGAAGTGGACTCTGTAAAAACAAAGGTATTATACATTGTATAATTTTGCATTTTTAAAAGAAAAAGTGGATAAAAATTATTCGGAGTTTACCTTCGACATTCTGGCGGTGGGTAAGCATTGGACTGCTTGGTGGATCGAAGGCGAGATCTTCGTCCGAATCAAGCGTCAAATCTTCGACCGCAGGAACATTTTCCTGAACAGTCCTTGTTGCTTCATTCGGAATCGAAGCCACAATGACTTCGACTCCACTTTCATCCGCAGGAACTTCGTCCTGAGGTAAATCCTCTTGAACTGCCGAAGTCCTCGTTTGCTCAAGGTTCTCTTGAGACTCCGGCACGTTCGCAGGTTCTTCAACTTGTGCAGTTCCTTGAGCTGCATCTTCGTCAATCAGCCTCACAAGTAACCTACCTTTGTCCTCCTGAGAATCGGAAGATGAAGCTCTTGGGCTCGAAGGTGCAGGATTTTTTGGCTTTCGAGCCACCTTCTTAACCAGAGTCTTGGCTGAGGAGCCATGCTGAATAGCGTGGGCCTCATGGCTCCAGAAGTGATGAGTCATTGTCAACGATAGTCAACGAGGACTGAAGAGAAGAAGAGATCTGCTGTTTCATGGGCCGCGTGTGACTCAGGTACACGGGCAGCGAGCGACTGTCGGGCAGAGGAGGCTGCGAAGTCGGGCTGGCCCAATCCGGGTACATGGGCCAGGAGCAGTAAAAGACCCACTGGGCTGTTGACCAGGACTGACTCAGGTACACGGGCGGTGAGCGATTGCCGGGCTGAGAGAGCTGCGGAGTCGGGCCGGCCCAATCCGGGTACCTGGTGCAAAGCTGGTGGAGGCTTTGTCAGTTTCGGCGTAAAACTGACAACCGTTGATTCTGTATCCGACTGTCCAGAAGAGTAGCTTCCGGATATGTCATCTGTTACTCTAGGCCCACAGTCAGTCAGTTGTGTCTGTAAAAATACCTAAGGGCAGTAGAGTCTTTTTCTGTATTTTTGAGTCTGTAAAAACCCTAAGGGGCTGGTAGAATATTCCTAGTGTTGGGCTGCCTATAAATAGCACCCCAATCCCTAGGGTTTGGACGACCCTTTTGTGCTGAAATCAAATCCTCCCATTGGGTCACTTTTGTCTCCCTTCTCTCTCCTGTGTGCGCCGCCAGGGGCTTCCCTCTCCCTGTTCTTGCATTCTTTTGGCTCAAATCTTTTGGATGCATTTAATCTTTGAACTCTGGTGAATTTATTGCTTGTATCTTGTTTGGTTTGGGGAGTTATTGCCTTACCTACGGGCTGCTGAATTTATTCTTGAAGAGAAGCTTCTTCGGCTGGGTGTGTTCTTCACGGTGGTAGTACTAGTTCTTGCTGTTGCAAGTAGTACTGCTTTACTGTAGCTACAGTGTTCGGCTGCAGCTTTTCACCTTCTATCGCCCAGCTTTTTGATCGAAGCAGACAGTCTCTTTTGCTTTTTCCTGGTGTGTCTGGCGAAGCTCGGTTCCGTGCGAAGTCCCTCAACTTCGTGAGGCAGGCTCCGATCGAACCTCTTTAAAGGCTTCGCTCAGACTTCGAACTTCGGTTTTTGTGTCTGAGTTGCTAGATTCGAAGTTCCTCCTGTATGGACAGCATCGCATACTTCGAACTAGCATACTCCGAATCTATCTGTTCGAAGCACACATTTCATTAGGTTTCGAAGTTGGGTTCGCAGTTTGTCTGTTCTGGTTGACTTCGCTTGGATTTCTTTGTGGCGTGTCTGCCTTCGTTTCTCTTCCCGAAGTTTTCCCTTCTCGAAGATAGAGTGTAGGCTTCGGACTTGATTTTCTGTCACGTAACAGACTTCGCTCCTGCGTTCGAAGGTTGTCTGTTTGTGTATTCGAAGCTTTGTATTCGAAGTTTCGTGTTCGAAGGTTTAGCTTCGAGGCTTTCAGTTCGAAGTACTTTCGAAGTCTTGTCTTCGAAGTGCATACTTCGAAGCAGGCTCCGGCACTGTTTTACTTCGCTCCGAAGCTCGTGAGTCGAAGCTGTGTGCGAAGACTTGTCTTCGAAGTGCATACTTCGAACCAAGCTCCGGCACTGTTTTTTTACTTCGCTCCGAAGTACTCTTCGCGTCTTATCACTTCGAACTAGCCTAGACAGTGACACCTTCGGCTTTTCGGACAGACTCCGACACCAACCTCCGAAGCATACCTCGACGTGCGAAGGGGGCTTCGCCAAGTCCCGAACAGGAGACAACTTTGAACAGTAACTTCTCTTTTCACTTTATACATACTTAGATCATTTCTTTGAGAAGTATAGGCCTGTTACAACTTGTTTATCTGCCTAGTTGCACCTCTTTAGTTTTACACTGTTTATCATCTGATGCTTCTAGGTTAGAAACCTTTAGACTTAGGCCTTCTGTTTATTTTCTGCTGCGTAGTATTTTTGAGGTGCGTTGGGTATTGGGAACAGGCCATTGATTCGAAAGAATTTTTAAGGCGCCCATTCACCCCCCCTCTGGTCGCTACTTTCGGTCCTACAAGTGGTATCAGAGCGAGGTTAGGGTTTTTCCATACCTTAACCGGTTCTAAACCCCAGTAGTGACTATGACATCTCCAGGCAAGGTCCCGTCCTTGGAAGCCTATGGCTACAATTATTGGAAGACTCGCATGCGAGCCTATCTCATGAGCCAGGGTTCGGACATATGGGACATTTGCGTTCACAGCACGTTTGTCATTCTGCCAGTCGCTGAGCACGGTACTGCTGGTATCATTGCTCAGCATCTGAGCAACAGTAAGGCTGTGAACATTTTATTTTCTGGTTTAGGTCCCACTGAATTTGAGCGAGTGAGTCATCTCTCCACTGCGAGAGAGATCTGGGCTACCCTCAAGGCACACCATGAGGGAACAACACAGGTCAAGGCTCGACTCTATCAGACCTACCGGCGTGAATATGAGAATTTCACACAGAAGCCGGGTGAATCTGTTGAGGCTTTGTTTGGTCGCTTTCAGTCGATCATTAACAAGCTTCGGGACAACAAGGCTGAGGGTGCTCAGTTAGTCTCAGATCATGAGCAGGCGCTCAAGGTTCTTCATACCTTGGACCCAAAGATCTGGGAGATCAAGGTATCATCTATCGTTGAGAGTACTTCATACGATACCTTGACCATTTCTGAGTTATTTAGCAAGCTGAAGGCCACTGAGGTAGATATCCAGTTGAGATCAAATCTCACTGGCTCTGGATCAAAATCCCTGGCCCTTGCTACACCTTCTGTTGATCCCTCTGCTGTGAGTTGTGCTGGGTTCTCCTTGATGTCTATCACTGAGGACCAGCTTGAGTTGTTGGGAGATGATGATTTGTGTCTCTTTAACAACCGGGTGCGTCGTGTCTATGATAAAAGAATGTTCAAAAGACACGGCACAAAATCCGGATGCTTTGAATGTGGTGATCCAGGACACTTCATCGCCGACTGCCCCAAGCGCAATGGATACAAGAAGGGCACCGGTAGCAGCTTCCACGACTTCGGCAAGCATGAGAGCCCCTCCTTCACCAAGGGCAAGCCGAAGACCCGGTTCTTCAAGAAGGCCCTGAAGGACTACCGGCGAGAGAACAAGAAGCGCGACAAGGCCTTCTTCGCCGAGATGGAGAAGAGCTACTCCAAGAGATCCACGTCTTCTTCCTCTTCATCGAGCTCAAGTGATGAGGAGATCACCATCAAGAAGGGGAAGGACAAGGATGATCCGGTGGGCCTCTGCTTCATGGGCTTCGGAGACAAGCCGAAGAGCCGCTCTCACCAGCGCCGAAGATCCCGCAAGAGCTTCTGCTCCATGGCTCTTGGGGATAGAGAAGAAAAGAGCTCCTCCGACGACTCCGACGACGACGATAGCAAGGTATCATCTTATGAGCGCGAAATTGTCGATTTACTTGAGAGCAATCGTCAGGAGTTAAAATATCGGGAGAAACTGCTTAGGGGGGCTAAGAAAAGGATAGACGAGTCGAAGCTGTGTGCGAAGACTTGTCTTCGAAGTGCATACTTCGAACCAAGCTCCGGCACTGTTTTTTTACTTCGCTCCGAAGTACTCTTCGCGTCTTATCACTTCGAACTAGCCTAGACAGTGACACCTTCGGCTTTTCGGACAGACTCCGACACCAACCTCCGAAGCATACCTCGACGTGCGAAGGGGGCTTCGCCAAGTCCCGAACAGGAGACAACTTTGAACAGTAACTTCTCTTTTCACTTTATACATACTTAGATCATTTCTTTGAGAAGTATAGGCCTGTTACAACTTGTTTATCTGCCTAGTTGCACCTCTTTAGTTTTACACTGTTTATCATCTGATGCTTCTAGGTTAGAAACCTTTAGACTTAGGCCTTCTGTTTATTTTCTGCTGCGTAGTATTTTTGAGGTGCGTTGGGTATTGGGAACAGGCCATTGATTCGAAAGAATTTTTAAGGCGCCCATTCACCCCCCCTCTGGTCGCTACTTTCGGTCCTACAAGTGGTATCAGAGCGAGGTTAGGGTTTTTCCATACCTTAACCGGTTCTAAACCCCAGTAGTGACTATGACATCTCCAGGCAAGGTCCCGTCCTTGGAAGCCTATGGCTACAATTATTGGAAGACTCGCATGCGAGCCTATCTCATGAGCCAGGGTTCGGACATATGGGACATTTGCGTTCACAGCACGTTTGTCATTCTGCCAGTCGCTGAGCACGGTACTGCTGGTATCATTGCTCAGCATCTGAGCAACAGTAAGGCTGTGAACATTTTATTTTCTGGTTTAGGTCCCACTGAATTTGAGCGAGTGAGTCATCTCTCCACTGCGAGAGAGATCTGGGCTACCCTCAAGGCACACCATGAGGGAACAACACAGGTCAAGGCTCGACTCTATCAGACCTACCGGCGTGAATATGAGAATTTCACACAGAAGCCGGGTGAATCTGTTGAGGCTTTGTTTGGTCGCTTTCAGTCGATCATTAACAAGCTTCGGGACAACAAGGCTGAGGGTGCTCAGTTAGTCTCAGATCATGAGCAGGCGCTCAAGGTTCTTCATACCTTGGACCCAAAGATCTGGGAGATCAAGGTATCATCTATCGTTGAGAGTACTTCATACGATACCTTGACCATTTCTGAGTTATTTAGCAAGCTGAAGGCCACTGAGGTAGATATCCAGTTGAGATCAAATCTCACTGGCTCTGGATCAAAATCCCTGGCCCTTGCTACACCTTCTGTTGATCCCTCTGCTGTGAGTTGTGCTGGGTTCTCCTTGATGTCTATCACTGAGGACCAGCTTGAGTTGTTGGGAGATGATGATTTGTGTCTCTTTAACAACCGGGTGCGTCGTGTCTATGATAAAAGAATGTTCAAAAGACACGGCACAAAATCCGGATGCTTTGAATGTGGTGATCCAGGACACTTCATCGCCGACTGCCCCAAGCGCAATGGATACAAGAAGGGCACCGGTAGCAGCTTCCACGACTTCGGCAAGCATGAGAGCCCCTCCTTCACCAAGGGCAAGCTGAAGACCCGGTTCTTCAAGAAGGCCCTGAAGGACTACCGGCGAGAGAACAAGAAGCGCGACAAGGCCTTCTTCGCCGAGATGGAGAAGAGCTACTCCAAGAGATCCACGTCTTCTTCCTCTTCATCGAGCTCAAGTGATGAGGAGATCACCATCAAGAAGGGGAAGGACAAGGATGATCCGGTGGGCCTCTGCTTCATGGGCTTCGGAGACAAGCCGAAGAGCCGCTCTCACCAGCGCCGAAGATCCCGCAAGAGCTTCTGCTCCATGGCTCTTGGGGATAGAGAAGAAAAGAGCTCCTCCGACGACTCCGACGACGACGATAGCAAGGTATCATCTTATGAGCGCGAAATTGTCGATTTACTTGAGAGCAATCGTCAGGAGTTAAAATATCAGGAGAAACTGCTTAGGGGGGCTAAGAAAAGGATAGACGAGTTAGAGAGTGAGCTTGCCGTGGCCAACGGTAGGATTGAGAGTCTATCCTCTTCCCCTTGCTTGGGTGTTAGCAGTGAGTGCCCGAAGTGCGAGGTGCTTCTGTGTGACCTGTCGACTCTAAAGTCCAGGTACACAGAAAGGGTTGATGAGAGGGACGCTTTGGCCACTGAGCTTGAAAGCGCTCAGCAGGAGCTGAAAGATGCTCACGCCACTGTCGTCGCACCCTGTGTTGATTGCCCATCTCATCTAGCTGCCTTAGCTGAGCTGAAATCCAAGGGCGATGAGCATTTGGGTGATGTTGAGAGGTTGAGAGCTGAGCTTGCCCAGACTAGGCTAGAGCTTGAGACACTGTCAGTTCCACCTACTGTCTGTGAGAACTGCCTGTCTCTTAGAATGGAGTTGATTAAGCTAAAAGCCGGGAAGTCTGTCCAAGTAGAGAATGAGTGTGAGACCTGCTTGTCTCAGGTGGAGGTTCTAGCTTCTTTGAGAGAGGAGCTAGCTGATTCTCAGAATGAGAACTTTTACCTCCGGTCTATCCTGAGTTGGATCAGTGCCAGAGAGCCACAGCTTGGCATGATGATCCAGCAGTTCAAGAGGAAGGATGGGTTTGGAGTAGGTTACACCTACACCAAGGCTGACTTTGAGAGTGCCCTCAGCCGGGCAGTGGAGTGGAGTAAAATGACTCCAGAGCAGAGGTATCCCAAGACTCACTCCACTGAGACCTCCCAGGCTTGTCAGCCCAAGGATGGAGTGATCCATGAACCACCCAAAGCTCCACCCAAGAAGCCTATCTGGGTTCCTAAGCCCAAACACCTCCACTCTTCTCTAGACTCTCTTCCTGGACCCTCTCAGCCCAAGAAGACCACACCAAACACTACCAAGCCCAAGAATCCCAAGCCTCAACCACATCCCAAGAAGCCTACCTATCATTGTGAGTTTTGTCAGAGAGACGGGCATCTTGCGGAGTTTTGCTTCAGGAGGAAGCGGGTTGAGAGAGCAGAGAGGGCTCGTAGTGATCAGGTGCAGTTCTACCAGCAGGGTGGTAGACTGCGTGTTCCTCGGCGCGGGGAGAGGCTAGAGGCCAGGCCGCGTCATGTAGGTGGTGGTAGAGGAGACGGTTTTCCTACCCGTGCTCCAGTAGGTGGTGTTCGTTCCGGCAGAGTTCCAGACCGAGTTGGCTACGGTTCTGGACCTCGTGGCCGTAGGGTTAGGAAGAACCATGGACCGCGTTTTGAGCCGCGTTTTGGTCCAAACTCTTTTGATGGTTTTCGCTTTCCATCTTTTGAGCAGATGGCTCGACACTGGTTTAGCTCTTTTGCTAAACCTGGTGCCGGACCATTTGCTCCCACTTACAGACATTGATTGTGCAGGACCGGGGACTGGAGGATGTTTGGATCATGGACTCAGGATGCTCTCGCCACATGACGGGACATCGCAGATGGTTCTCCAGTCTCACTCCCCCGAGCTCCAAAGAGTACATTACATTCGGGAACAGCGGTCAAGGGAAAGTAAGTGGCATAGGCTCAATCAGCATCTCAGACCATTTCTCTTTAAAGAATGTTGCTTTGGTTAAAAATCTGAACTTTAATTTAATCTCTGTGTCGCAACTTCTTGAGGATGGTTTGGAAGTGCGTTTTAAGAAGGGAAATTCTTCTGTGATTGATTCTAGAGGGTCTTTGGTTTGTCAGATTTTACCCTTCGGTAAAGTTTTTCGAATTGACTTCTCTAGTTCTTTTGGCCCTTCTCGCTGTTTGATTGCTGGATCTTCTTCTGAGCTCTGGAAGTGGCATAGGAGGTTAGGTCATTTGAGTTTTGATCTGCTAGTCAGGTTAAGCTCTATGGACCTCATCCGAGGATTGCCCAAGCTTAAAATGGAGAAGGATCTAGTTTGTCATCCCTGTCGTCATGGGAAAATGGTTGCCGCTTCTCACTCACCTGTGACTCAGGTGATGACTTCGTATCCAGGCGAGCTTTTGCATTTGGACACTGTAGGTCCAGCTCGGGTACGCTCAGTCGGTGGGAAGTGGTATGCACTTGTGATTGTTGACGACTTTTCTCGTTTCTCGTGGGTTTTCTTTTTGGAGTCTAAGGATGAAACTTTTCAATTTGTCCATGACCTGGTTTTGAAGCTGAAGAATGAGAACAATGGTCGGATGCGAGCAATTCGCTCTGACAACGGCTCTGAGTTCAAGAACTCTCAGTTCGTCAGCTTCTGTGGTGATCAGGGTCTGGACCATCAGTTTTCTTCTCCTTACACTCCCCCACAGAACGGCGTTGTGGAACGAAAGAACCGCACGCTAGTTGAGATGGCCAGGACGATGCTCGATGAGCACAGGACTCCTAGGCGTTTTTGGGCTGAAGCCATGAACACGGCTTGCTATCTGGCCAATCGCATTTTTCTTAGAGCTTACATTGGTAAGACATCATATGAGTTGCGGTTTGGCAGACAGCCCAAGGTTAGTCACTTGCGAGCGTTTGGCTGCAAGTGCTTTGTGCTCAAGAAGGGAGGGCATTTGGACAAATTTGAGTCTCGTTGCTGGGATGGTGTTTTTCTTGGTTATGCATTGCATTCTCGAGGCTTCCGTGTTTGGAACCTCGAATCCCAGCTGCTTGTCGAGAGGTGTGAAGTTTCATTTGATGAGTCCCTGCCTTCTTTGACTCCTTCTTTTGAGCTTTCTGGTGATGATGAGCTCGGAGAGTCCATCTTCGAGGAAGATGAGGATACTCCAGCTGCTGTTGAGGGCGGGCCTTCTGCATCCCCCGCAGAGCCCACACCTTCTGTGACTTCGACTGATGATGAGGGCGGACCTCTGATCACTTCTTCCACTTCGATCGAGCCCCCTCAGTCGAGTCCAGAGTTGCCAGCTGCTGACTCCGGTGAGGTGACTTCAGATCACCAGGGAACCCGAGCAGTTCAGCGTGACCACCCCTCAGAGCTCATCATTGGTGATTTAACTGAAAGGACTTTGCGTTCTTCTGCCTCTCTCGCTGTGTTTGCTGAATCTGCATTTGTTGCATCTTTTGAGCCCAGAGACATTTCTCATGCTCTCTCTGATTCTAATTGGATTAATGCCATGCAAGAAGAGCTTGAGAATTTTGTCCGCAATCGGGTTTGGACACTAGTTGAGCCGCCACCAGGATGCAACCCCATAGGCACCAAGTGGGTATTCAAGAACAAACAAGGTGAAGATGGGGTTGTGGTGCGCAACAAGGCTCGACTAGTCGCCCAGGGTTATTGCCAGAAGGAAGGTATTGACTTTGAAGAAACCTTCGCTCCTGTGGCCCGTCTTGAGTCCATTCGTATTCTTCTAGCTTTTGCCGTTTCAAAGGGTTTTAAGCTTTTTCAAATGGACGTTAAGAGTGCTTTTCTGAACGGGTTCATAGAGGAGGAGGTATATGTTAGGCAACCCCCCGGTTTTGAGAACCCCAAGTTTCCTCGACATGTTTTTAAGTTGCATAAAGCTTTATACGGGTTGAAGCAAGCCCCCAGGGCTTGGTATGACCGGTTGAAGCAATTTTTGTTGGGGAAGGGCTTTGTGATGGGTTCTGTGGACAAAACTCTTTTCTTGCTCAGAGATGCTTCAGAGTTTTTAGTTGCTCAGATTTACGTGGACGATATTATCTTTGGCGGTACTACTGATTCTCTTGTGTCCAAGTTTTCTGAGCAGATGCACAGTGAGTTTGAGATGAGCCTCATGGGTGAGCTTAAGTACTTTTTAGGGCTCCAGATCAAGCAGACCAAGGACGGCACCTTCATCCACCAAGGTAAGTATACTCGTGACATGCTTAAGAAATTTGACTTTGGTGGTGAATTGAAGCCGCAGATGACCCCGATGGGCACTTCTGGGGGTTTGGACAAGGACGAGAGCGGTGTCAAGGTCAATGAGAGAGAATTTCGAGGGATGATCGGTTCGCTGTTGTACTTGACGGCAACAAGACCGGACATACAGTTCGCCGTGGGACTTTGCGCGCGTTTGGGACTTTGCGCGCGTTTTCAGTCTTCACCACGCGCATCTCACCGGCAGGCTGTCAAGCGCATTTTCAGGTATCTCACCTATGCGCCTGATCTTGGTCTTTATTATTCAGCATCAT
The DNA here is from genome assembly GCA_019279435.1 of Zizania palustris. Taxonomy (NCBI): domain Eukaryota; kingdom Viridiplantae; phylum Streptophyta; class Magnoliopsida; order Poales; family Poaceae; genus Zizania; species Zizania palustris. The sequence continues at coordinate 9,384,344 of JAAALK010000081.1, read as the reverse complement.
CATCACTTGATTTATCTGGCTTTTCGGACGCTGATTTTGGTGGGTGCCGGTTGGATCGCAAGTCGACTTCTGGTACTTGCCAGTTTCTTGGTTCTTCCCTTGTATCTTGGTCTTCTCGAAAGCAATCTGGAGTTGCTCTTTCGACCACAGAGGCTGAGTATGTAGCTGCTGCTAGCTGCTGCTCACAGATGGTTTGGATGATTTCTACTCTACGAGACTTTGGGTTGTTCTTTCCTACCAGGGTTCCATTGTTTTGCGACAGCACTAGTGCTATTAGTGTAGGGAAAAACCCATGTCTTCATTCAAAAACCAAACACATTGATGTGCGCTTTCACTTCTTGCGGGATCAATATGAGAAAGGTGTCATTGACCTTATTCATGTTGATACCCATCATCAGTTGGCTGACATTTTCACCAAACCCCTAGATCAATCTACTTTTGAGCGTTTACGAGGGGATTTGGGTGTTGTGTATCCTTTCTAGGATATTTTGCGTCAGTTTTCTTTTTACTCTTTTCTTGAGTCTTTTTGTGTGTGTTCATATCATACATATTCACATATCACACATTTGAGCCTGCTTCTGTTATATGATTGAACTGCTTTACTTAGTCTAGCTGGTACATGCTTTTGATTACTTGTCAATGATCATGCTTTGGTTCAGTTCACTTGATATATCTGTCATATGCATGGCTTTTATGCTTTAAACCTGAAAAATGATCACCATTGCTTCTGGTAACTAGCATGCGTAGGCTGAGTGTTTTTGCTATCTGTTACATGCCTTGTAGCCAGTTCATCACATAGATGCAGATATGCAACTTGGACATCTTTGTACTTTAACATGGAAAATGTGCTATAAAATGATAAAAATCAAAAATGAATGAAAATTCCATTCCTTTTTATGCTTAAAGTCGAAAAGATCCAAGTGGGTTTGCTTTGTCGCATTATATTGTTCTGGATTGCTTACCATAGCACTTTGGTATGAACTAGGACAGTATAGTGTATGCCGAGATCAATGTCTTAAGCTTCTGATGGTCCAATTCTGGCCTAGGCTTGACTTGGTCGGTTAGCATAAGGTTTGACATGCAAATAACCCTTGGCACAAATGACAAAGGATAATGAAAAAGCCTGAACTGTAAACGGATAACAAGTTTGCTGAAGCACTTTGTTTTTGAACAATGCTTATCTTGGTAGACATCAGTTAGCTTCTGCATTTCATGCTTTACCTTGCTTGTTTTACTAGAAAATGTGGTGATGCTTTTGCTTGCAAAAACTGAAAACTGCGTGCAAATGACTTTCTTTAGATATCATCTGTTGTACTGATCATGCCATGTGTCTTAGACAGTATCTCTTTTGCTATACCTGTTAGATACTGTATTTGCAGTCAATCATATCTGAGAAGCATGCTTTCTTCACTCCACCTGCATCCCAATTGCATTCACTGCATATTTTGAGGGGGAGTTGCATTTCAGGGGGAGTCTGTGTCTCTTTTGAGTGCTTGATGAGTTCACTTGTCAACAAGGGGGAGAAAATTTGGGATCAGAGTTTAAGGGGGAGTTCTTACTCTGTTGATATCCTTGTTGTTCTGAAATCACACTCATTTTGAGCTTTTACGTTTTGGTTAACCATAATGACCGTTTCTTGCTTTTGGTTGGCTTTTGGTCATTAGGGTTAAATTTTTACCTTATTTTTTCTTCTTCTTTGTTCTCTTGTGTTTTGTTTTCGTGTTTCCACATTTGGTTCACAGGTGCTGAAGAGCTGAAGAAGAGGAGTGTTGACAATGCACTCATCAAGGGGGAGATTGAGGAGCCATGCTGAATAGCGTGGGCCTCATGGCTCCAGAAGTGATGAGTCATTGTCAACGATAGTCAACGAGGACTGAAGAGAAGAAGAGATCTGCTGTTTCATGGGCCGCGTGTGACTCAGGTACACGGGCAGCGAGCGACTGTCGGGCAGAGGAGGCTGCGAAGTCGGGCTGGCCCAATCCGGGTACATGGGCCAGGAGCAGTAAAAGACCCACTGGGCTGTTGACCAGGACTGACTCAGGTACACGGGCGGTGAGCGATTGCCGGGCTGAGAGAGCTGCGGAGTCGGGCCGGCCCAATCCGGGTACCTGGTGCAAAGCTGGTGGAGGCTTTGTCAGTTTCGGCGTAAAACTGACAACCGTTGATTCTGTATCCGACTGTCCAGAAGAGTAGCTTCCGGATATGTCATCTGTTACTCTAGGCCCACAGTCAGTCAGTTGTGTCTGTAAAAATACCTAAGGGCAGTAGAGTCTTTTTCTGTATTTTTGAGTCTGTAAAAACCCTAAGGGGCTGGTAGAATATTCCTAGTGTTGGGCTGCCTATAAATAGCACCCCAATCCCTAGGGTTTGGACGACCCTTTTGTGCTGAAATCAAATCCTCCCATTGGGTCACTTTTGTCTCCCTTCTCTCTCCTGTGTGCGCCGCCAGGGGCTTCCCTCTCCCTGTTCTTGCATTCTTTTGGCTCAAATCTTTTGGATGCATTTAATCTTTGAACTCTGGTGAATTTATTGCTTGTATCTTGTTTGGTTTGGGGAGTTATTGCCTTACCTACGGGCTGCTGAATTTATTCTTGAAGAGAAGCTTCTTCGGCTGGGTGTGTTCTTCACGGTGGTAGTACTAGTTCTTGCTGTTGCAAGTAGTACTGCTTTACTGTAGCTACAGTGTTCGGCTGCAGCTTTTCACCTTCTATCGCCCAGCTTTTTGATCGAAGCAGACAGTCTCTTTTGCTTTTTCCTGGTGTGTCTGGCGAAGCTCGGTTCCGTGCGAAGTCCCTCAACTTCGTGAGGCAGGCTCCGATCGAACCTCTTTAAAGGCTTCGCTCAGACTTCGAACTTCGGTTTTTGTGTCTGAGTTGCTAGATTCGAAGTTCCTCCTGTATGGACAGCATCGCATACTTCGAACTAGCATACTCCGAATCTATCTGTTCGAAGCACACATTTCATTAGGTTTCGAAGTTGGGTTCGAAGTTTGTCTGTTCTGGTTGACTTCGCTTGGATTTCTTTGTGGCGTGTCTGCCTTCGTTTCTCTTCCCGAAGTTTTCCCTTCTCGAAGATAGAGTGTAGGCTTCGGACTTGATTTTCTGTCACGTAACAGACTTCGCTCCTGCGTTCGAAGGTTGTCTGTTTGTGTATTCGAAGCTTTGTATTCGAAGTTTCGTGTTCGAAGGTTTAGCTTCGAGGCTTTCGGTTCGAAGTACTTTCGAAGTCTTGTCTTCGAAGTGCATACTTCGAAGCAGGCTCCGGCACTGTTTTACTTCGCTCCGAAGCTCGTGAGTCGAAGCTGTGTGCGAAGACTTGTCTTCGAAGTGCATACTTCGAACCAAGCTCCGGCACTGTTTTTTTACTTCGCTCCGAAGTACTCTTCGCGTCTTATCACTTCGAACTAGCCTAGACAGTGACACCTTCGGCTTTTCGGACAGACTCCGACACCAACCTCCGAAGCATACCTCGACGTGCGAAGGGGGCTTCGCCAAGTCCCGAACAGGAGACAACTTTGAACAGTAACTTCTCTTTTCACTTTATACATACTTAGATCATTTCTTTGAGAAGTATAGGCCTGTTACAACTTGTTTATCTGCCTAGTTGCACCTCTTTAGTTTTACACTGTTTATCATCTGATGCTTCTAGGTTAGAAACCTTTAGACTTAGGCCTTCTGTTTATTTTCTGCTGCGTAGTATTTTTGAGGTGCGTTGGGTATTGGGAACAGGCCATTGATTCGAAAGAATTTTTAAGGCGCCCATTCACCCCCCCTCTGGTCGCTACTTTCGGTCCTACATTGGCGGAGCTCGAAGTCCCAGCTTCGGCTTTCCTCTTCTTGGGTCCTTTCTCTGGAGGCACCCAATCCACCAAAGGGGCGGAACGATTTCCAGCAGTCCCCACACTCTGTTAAATCGTTCCCAACTCCCGACCAACTTAATTCTCCATTCTTTTTCGGTCGAAGTTGGAGCGCCCAAAATCTTCTCCGAAGCCCGTACGATTTGCTCCGAAGTTATAGGGGTTGAAGAAGCTAAAAATGAGTTAAGTTAGTTAATTCTTCGAATAAATATACATAGGGTATGTTGTTTTCGAAGTTACCTGCAGGACTCGAAGTTGAGGAAATTTTTCGGAGACCGCCTTCTGAATCCTCTTCGAAGATGATAGGCCAGTTGGCCATCAGGGGAGAGATTTGGAGCCCGAGGAATTCTTCGGCTAAGTCTCACATGCTCAACTGATGACTGATCTTTTGAAGCAAGCGAAGGCGAGCTTCGAGCTGACCCGGGTCTGGATGCACAAGGGCTTCCTTTCAGAAGTTGATGTCTTGTAGAGGTCCAGCTAGACGATTGCTCGCCCCAACTTCGGCATAAAACCATTTCATGATCCAGTCTGTATACCATCTAGCATTGATAGCTTTGGCAGGAAATCGGAGAGCATACTCATCCCGAAGCCTGAAGTTAATGCTTCCGAAGGCTACTACCATTTTTTCACCTCCGGGGCCTACGAAGGTCTTTGGCTGGCACGAAGCTCTGTGCAACGCTGCGAAGATCTCTGCCCTCCCCTCACAACCTTCGGCTCGCAACGCCCATTCGAAGATGGCGAGACGAGCTACAGCATTCGGAGAAAGTTGGGGGAGAGTAACGTGGAACAAATCCAATACTTCGGCCAAGAAATCAACTGCCGGAAGTCCTAAGCCAGCTTCGAAGAAGGCTTCGAAAACAACTACTTCTCCAGGCCTTGGCGACGGAATGATCTCTTTTCTAGGTTTGCGAATCATCACCCCCGAACTAATTTTGCCTTCTACTACAGCCGCTAGAGATTCTCTTCTGCAGGTTGACGACCCCAATTGATAAGATTGGTCCGTGTACTTCGTTGAGGCTGGAAAGAGGTCTTGGGGGCCGACATTCTGAGGATTTCCTCCCACCGGCGCCATTGTCGCCACTGAAGGATTCGGAGCCGCTGCCCCAAGGTTGCAGCCACCGCTGCTGCCGCAGCCTGCTGCCGAGCCAAGGTTGAAGTTGCTCCAGGGCCCTTGAAACTAGTCTTCGCCATTGAATCTTACGGATTACTTCAGAAGAAAAATGGAGGCTAGGGCTTGGGTTGGAGGCTAGGGCTCAGGTGATGGTGTGTTTGCACGAAAGCAGCGAAAATGTACTCAAGCAGGATTTGGGCCCTCTATTTATAGCCCAAATCCTGATTTTTTACCGTTTGTCTGTGTCGCTTCATATTCCCAACCGTTACTTTGCTATGAAATTAAAGCATTCCGTAACTTCCGTTAGAAGAAAGAAGCTAATGGCTATTTCTTCTAAGTCTAAAAAAACTTTTGGACTTCTTGAATTAGTTCTAAGTTACTTCGAATGTAATTTTATTAGAAACTGATTCGAAGCTTACATCTCCACATAGTTCGGAGATGGTTTAAATCAGCTAACCCCTACGCATGATTATTTTTCTTGCGTATACTGCTCTCCTAACTTTACAGATTTAGCGGAGAAGCGTATTCGAGGGGCTACTGTTGGCGGAAAATATTCCATCTTCAGGGTTATTGCAGTGACTAGATAAAGATTGGAGATCAAGTTAAAGACTTCCAGCATATATCTTCGGAGATACATTGAGTCAAGTTCGAAGCATGATGACGGGCTATAGTTCGAAGTATATCTTCGAACTTGGACTCTTCCGAGATTTTCTCTGCCAGCTAAGATGGAAGACTTATCTTCTTTCTCATCAGATTAGTCTTTTACCATTTTAGCCCTATTAAGGGTACCGAATAGTTTCCACTATGTTGGTTGTAACAGAGGGGTAAAAGGGTCTTTTCCTTAATGTTTGGGCCTATAAATACCCCCCGTTTCATCCTGTAATAGGGACCGAATATAAGTGATTCAATACACACATTCGAACTATTCTAAGTTATTATCCTTTCGGAGGCTTAGAACAGTTCACTTCGCAAACACTTCGTTTGTTAGTTTCTAATCTTCAGAAACCTATTAGCGTAATCTTTTACGCCAACACCAACATCACGTTTCGACTACCCTAAATCGTGATAAGGGTAATGGAGTCACCAGAAAATCAGATAAATGATTAGTATTTAAATCCAATTGGCCGAAGTGTACTGTAGCAAATAAGTAAAATAAAGTAAAATACCTAAATCGGCTACGGGAGGCCAATTCTGGGCAAAACAGAGGGTCGGTGAGAACGGCCTTAAGGGGTCGGTCAGACCGCTTGTTGCCTAAAATAACTTGACGAACTTGGCACGCCATAGCCCGGTCAGACCGACGCGTAGTGCTCGGTCTGACCGGGGGTCAGAAGCTTCACGTGTGCATGTTGCACGGCTTGGCATGTCCAGCGATGGAAGTCCCGGTCGGACAGATGTAAGATCGTCGGCCGAACTGACCATTGTCGATGTGATTTGTTGACGGCAGCACGCAGCGGTAAGACCGGGGGTCAACCATCAGTGAGACTGACCTAACAGATCTATTTTCTCTCATTTGCCGTAAATGTCATAATTGAACTCCAATCTTTACCAAACCTCGTGGGGATGAAGTTGGGGTTGTGTTCTTTGCACAAAAGGGAAAATTAAGGGCAATTTGGCCTAGAGACCGAATTTTCAAGTGCAACCAAATAAAAACCGATAAAAAATGGTAGCAATCCGTTACGTGGATTAATGGGAGGTTCACAAGCGAACCAGCAAGGAATATTGTGATTATGAATGCGGCGGACGGAGGGCTTACAACACAAACCATGAAGATGTATGAACTAATGCAAAAAAGTAAAGTAAAGTAGTACAATTACAAAGCAAGGGCTTTGTGTAGGAGTTGATTGTGTTGTGATGTCCCATGAATCAGCCTTGCCCCTATATTTCTAGGCGTTGGTCTAGTATATCCTGGCACAAAATTCGAGTAGGAGTCGGTCAAAATCAGTTTGGATTTTATTTGGATAAAAACAGCCTGAATTCCCCCTTTATCTCTAATTTTCAGTTCTGGCCGGTCGGACCGGACCCATTGGGCCGGTCTGACCGGGCCCACATGGCCGGTCAGACCGGCCTATGCTAGGGATTGACATATTTTTGGTCAAAAAAATACCAATTTCAGTATTTCGCTTATTTTGACCATTAATGCCATTTTTTGCTATAAACACATGCACCCTACCTTTTAGAAATCTTAGTGAGCTAAAAGCACAACGGGCCAAGGTCGATAGTCTCGATATCGGCCCTTCGACACTTCTAAGCATTTTGCCACACACTTGGGAAGTACCTTTTTAAGTATCTACCATTCAAAGCCCTTCGAAATCACTCTCCCTTTATAGACTCTAACACATATGCATTTCCTGGAGCGATTTCGACTACCTTAAAAGGACCTTCCCATCTAGGTGACCATTTACCAAATTTTGGGCTCTTAGTGCCTAATGGCAAAATCGTCTTCCAAACCAAGTCATTGACTTGAAACGATTTCGCTTTAACTTTCTTGTTGTAGGCTCTAGCTACTCGTATTTTATCTTTTTCTATTGCCTCTAGAGCCTTCAACCTCTTATCGATCACTTCTTCTAGATTATCTTTCAAAAGTGTTTCATATTCATCGACCGATAAGCCATCTTGTTTAAGAAACTGTTGACACAGAAATGTGCCCCCGCACATAGGTCAGTTCGACGATCCAAAAGTGTGCGAATACTTAGGGACAAGCCTAAGCATAACACAACACCGACATCGCGTTCTGACAACCCTTAGTCGTGGTAAGGGGGTGGAGTCGCCAGGTAATCAGATCACACGGAAATAATCCAATTAGCCGAAATAAATGTATTAAACAGATCAAGTCAGAAACTAGACGAAGCCTGATTGATTCGAAGTATGGTGCGAAGGGTGTCACCGAAGCGTACCTTTGGCGTCTAGTGCGAAGTGTTTCGATGAAGGGTGTCTTCAGCATTCGGACTGATCTGGCCAGAGATGGACTCCAAACAGATCTAGCTGCGACAATCACCTCTGAACAGCGAGGTTCGGCATGAAGCCTCTGATATAGTAAGATACAGAATAATGACTTAAGCGCAGCACGCGAGCGTGACTTCATCTGGAGCGGAGTACGAGCGTGGCGAAGCCTGTTGTGATGAAGTCTGTCGGCGAAGTGTGTTGGCGTGCAGGACTTGGCCAAACCGACAACAACGTTACGGTCCGACACTGGCGGTCGAGGCAGCAGTCTTGCCGAAGGGTGCTTTGGCAGCCTTCGGTGAAGTAGATCCGAATGTGAGAAACCTGCAACAGAGCAGATTCGAAGTACTAATTCGGCCTGAGGACCGAATTCTACTAAGTGTTGCACTAGGAGCGAAGGTAGCAATCTATTACACAGATTAGTGGATACTTCACAGGCGAAGTAACAAGGCGATAACAATCTATTATGTAGATTAATGGATACTTCACAGGCGAAGTAACAAGGATTACCACTGTTCCGAAGTGGCCGTCGGAGGGCTTCAAGGCAAACCCTTAAAAAATACAGAAAATAAAGATAAAGTAAAGTACGGTTCAAAGCTAGGTCTTTGTGGTTGATTTGTGTTGGGGGGTTTTGAATTGTCCTCACCCTATTATTTTTAGGGGCTAGACTTCTAATATCTAAACCTAATCTAATAAGATTTGGCTTGATCACGTGTGAAAGACTTAGTCAAAAGTCACACTCAATCTCTAACTCTGGCGGAAGTGGGCCTTCGGCCAAGCCTGCTGAAGCCTACTCCTCGGGCTGAAGCTTCAGCGGAGTGGGCCTCCGAGGGCCTTCGGGCTGAAGGCAGTGGGCTGGCTGGAAGATTCCGAAGCCCGTAGCCTAGTGTAACTTCGGCCCTATAGGGCTTCGGCCTAACCCGGGATATGTGCATTTTCGGCCCTAATTATCAAAATTGATATTTGGACAATCTTAACCATTAATGCCATTTTTTCTGTCAACACATGCCCCCTGTCTTTTAGTGAACTAAGTGAACTAAAAGCATAATGGGCTAAATACGATACCTTCCATATTGGCCTCTCGACATCCTTCAAGTTGTTTGCCACACACTTGGGAAATACCTTTTCAAGTATCTACCATTCAAAGCTTTTCGAAACCGCTCCCCTTGCAGAGACTCTAACACATATGCATTGCGAGGAGCGATTTTGGCTATTTTTAAAGGGCCTTCCCAACTAGGCAACCATTTACCTAATTTGGGCCTCTTAGTGCCTAAGGGTAAAATCGTCTTCCAAACCAAGTCACCTACTTGAAACAATTTTGGTTTAACCTTCTTATTGTAGGCTTTGGCTACTCTCCTCTTTTCTACTTCAATGGCTTCTAAAGCCCTCAACCTCTTATCGGTCACCTCTTCTAGACTATCTTTTAAAAGAGTCTCATATTCGTCGACCGATAAACCATCTTGCTTTAGAACTCTTAGAGAGCCAAGATCTACCTCTACAGGTAGAACGGCTTTTTGTCCATAGACCAACTCATATGGACTAACTTTGGTAGCACCGTTCTTTGCAATTCTACAAGCCCATAGCGCCTCGGAAAGCACTTCATACCACCTTTTAGGGAACTCTTCAATTTTCTTCTTAATGTGCTTAATCATAGTTTTATTACTAGACTCGGCCTGACCATTGGCCTGAGCGTAGTATGTTGAAGAGTTATCAACTTAAAACCATAATATTCGGCAAAGTTTCTCACTTCTTTAGAAATAAATGAACTACCCTGGTCTATAGTGAGAGTTTGAGGAATGCTGAATCTATGTATGATATGCTTCAAGACATAGTCAAGTACCTCGTTGTGAGTCATGTTCTTGAGAGGCACGGCCTCGGTCCACTTGGTGAAGTAATCCATCGCCATCAACACGAACCGATGCCCCTTTGAAGAAGGACGGTAAATTTGGTCGATGAAGTCTAAACCCCAACCTCGGAACGGCCATGGTTTGAAAATAGGATTAAGAAATGAAGCAGGAGCTAACTGAATATTGCCGAACTTCTGACACGCTTCACATCCTCTATAGTACTTGAAGCAATCCTCAGTCATAGTTGGCCAGTAGAAACTTGTGCTTTTGAATATCCAACTCATTTTCTAGGCCGACTGATGAGTGCCACCAAGTCCTTCATGGACTTCTGCTGTAGCCACCTGGGATCGTTCATTGTCTAAACACTTCAATAATACTCCATCAATAGTTCGGCGATATAGTGTATCATCTAGCAATACAAACTTAAACGCCTGCCGCCAAACTTTCCGATCAACCCTTTGGCTGGGTTCTCTCAAATACTAGACGATTGGAGTTCTCCAATCGCCCTTGTGGACTTCTGAGGGTTTTGATAGCTCACTCCCTGAAAAAATGTCCAAGATATTGATTTTGGAGTGCCCCCGAGCCCTTCTTGCTTTTGCTGAAGCCTAGCTGGACTGGCTGCACGGGGCGCATCAAGTCGAAGCCTCCTACTGGAGGGTTCGATTCCTGGAAACTCCCATTATCTGGGGGACCTCGGCTCATGGGCTCTAGCACACCAGGCCCTTTGGCAGATGGAGTACCCTGCCCTTGGGGCCCCGGTGCGCGGCAAGCTCCAATGGCGAAGGGGTCCGACCTGGGAGCTCCGGTAGCCCTCGTGCCTGTTCGAAGCTACTGTCCTCGGCAGTGATACCAATCATCAGGTTTTCCTGTATAGAAAATATTCCTCTCCTGACTTGGTAGCCAGATGCTTGCTGAGCCAAATCATTTGCAGTGGAATTGGCCTCTCTTTGAACGTGAGAAATTTTGAAGTCAACAAAAGTAGCAACTATGTCTAGGCATCTATCCAAGTAGCTATTTAGCAAGCCATTAAAACATTGGGCACTCTTAGCCACTTGTTGCACTACTAACAAGGAGTCAACATGCGCATGGACATGTTTAACACCCATGGATTTCAACAATTCAAGACCTAGCAATAAATCTTCATATTTAGCTTGGTTATTAGTAGAGGGAAATTCTAAACGAGCCGAAGTTTCAAAGTGCGCTCCACTTGGTGATATGAGAACCACTCCAATACCTTGGCCATTTTTGCAAGCTAAACCATCAAAGTAAAGTTCTCATGGTACTACCTCAATTAAAGCAACACCGTCACTCCAATTGCCATCTATGTGGTGATCAACTATAAAGTTGGCTACAATTTGGCCTTTCATAGCTCTTAGGTGTTCATAGGCCAAATCATACTCAATTAAAGCGTAAGCCCACTTTTCAATTCTTCCACTTAGAATCGGCTTTTGTAACAAGTGCTTTATAACATCGGTTTTGCAAATGACAACACATGTAGTAGGGAGAAGATAGTGGCGTAATTTGGTACATGCATAGTAAAGCGATAAACATAAACGTTCCACAAACGCGTAACCGGTCTCGGCATCCAGCAGGCGGCGGCTCAAGAACGTGATGATGTACTCTTTTCCTTCTACCTCTTGATAATACTTAAAACAATCCTCAGTCATAGTCGGCCAGTAAAAACCTGCTCTCTTGAGCATCCAACTAATTTTTTGGGCCGACTAATGAGTGCCATAAAGCCCTTCATGGACTTTCTCATAGCCACCTGGGATCGTTCATTGTCAAAACACTTCAATACTACTCCATCAATAGTCCGGCGATATAGTGTATCATCTAGCAACACAAATTTTAATGCTTTCCGCTGAACTTTCCGATCAACCTTTTAACTAGGGTCTCTTAAATACTGGACAATTGGAGTTCTCCAATCGCCCTTATGGTCTCCCGAATGGTTTGCTAGGTCACTCACTAGAGTGAAGTCTAGGCTACTAATTTTGGAGTGCCCCCCGAGCCCTTCCTGCTCCTGCCGAAGCCTGCTCAAGTTGGCTGCATGAAGTGGGTTAGGCCGAAGCCACTTGCCGGAGTGTTCGGGTTCCCAAAAATCCTCACTGTCCAAGGTACTTTGGTGCATGGGCTCCGTTATGATAGACCCTTCGGTGGGCAGAGTACTCTGGCCCTAGGGCTTCGGCGCATGGCAGTCTCTTGTAGCCGAAGGGGTCCGACCCAAAGGGTTCGGCAACCCTCGTGCCTGCCAAAAACTTCTGGCTTTGGTAGTGAGACCAAGCGTCGGCTTTTGCCATACAGAAAATTTACCTTTTCTGACCTGATAGCCAGATTCTTGTTGAGCCAAATCATTTGCAATGGAATTGGCCTCCCTTGACACGTGAGAAATTTTGAAGTCCTCAAAAGTAGCAACTATGTCTAGGCATTTATCCAAGTTGTTGTTTAGCAAGCCATTAAAACATTGAGCACTCTTAGCTACTTGTCGCACTACTAACAGGGAATCACCATGCGCATGAACATGTTTAACACCCATGGATTCCAACAATTCGAGTCCTATCAATAAAGTCTCATACTCAGCTTGGTTATTGGTAGAGGGAAACTCTAAACGAGCCGAGGTTTCAAAACGCATTCCACTAGTTGATATGAGAACCACTCCAATACCTTGGCCACTTTTGCAAGCTGAACTATCAAAATAAAGTTTCCATGGTATTACCTCAATTAGAGCAACATTGTCACTCCAACTAACATCTATGTGGTGATCAACTATAAAGTTAGCAACAATTTGGCCCTTCATAGCTCTTAGGGGTTCATAGGTCAAATCATATTCAATCAAAGCGTATGCCCACTTCCCAATTCTTCCACTTAGAATCGACTTTTGCAACATGTGTTTTATAACATCGGTTTGGCAAATGACAACACATGTAGTAGGGAGAAGATAGTGGCGCAATTTGTTGCATTCATAGTAAAGTGATAAACATAAACGTTCCACAAACGCATACCTGGTTTCAGCGTCCAGTAGGTGGCGGCTCAAAAACATGATGATGTACTCCTTTCCCTCCACCTCCTGGGTTAGCACAGCCCCGATCATGCTTTCTTCAGTAGCGATGTACAGCCAAAACAGAATCTCGGCTTTGGGTGCTCTCACCATGGGTGGCGATGACAAACATTCCTTAATCTTTTCAAAGGTGCATTGTTGACTTGCCCCCAAGTGAACTCGGCTTCATTCTTTAGCCGGAGTATGGGGACAAAGGCATCAATCTAGACAGACAAGTTAGATATAAAGCGATGCAAATAATTCATCTTGCCTAGCAACTTCGGCACATCTTTCTTTCATGTTGGCACTGCAGAGTTTCTAATTTTCTCAAGCCTCTTAGGATCAATCTCTATGCCCCTTTCATGAATCATGAAGCCTAAGAACTTGCCTGCCGACATTTCGAAAGCGCATTTGAGCGGGTTCATCTTTAAGCCATATTGTCACATCCTATCAAAAGCAACATTCAAATCGGCTAGATTGTTTCCCATAGCGTCCGATTTGACTACAACATCATCAATGTAAACTTCTAACATAACTCCTAGCAGGTCATGAAAGATCAGGTTCATAGCACATTGATATGTAGCGCCAGCATTCTTTAAACCAAAAGTCATAACGACCCACTCGAATAAACCGACAAAACCATGGCATCGAAAGGCTGTCTTGTAGACGTCCTATTCGTCCATAAAGATTTGATTATAACTAGCATTGCCATCAAGAAAACTTAGTACCTTGTGTCTTGAAGCATCGTTGATTAGCATGTCGGCTATCGGCATTGAATACTCGTCCTTCGGAGTGGCCTTGTTTAGATCCCTAAAATAAATACAAACTCGTATTTTGCCGCTCCCCATATTTTCTATAGGTACAATGTTAGCGACCCATTCAGCGTACATGCACGGTCTAATAAATTCAGCTTTGAGCAGTCGCTCCACTTCTTCTTTAACTTGGTCATAGACGGCCAAATTAAAGCATCGAGGAGGCTGTTTATAAGGCCATAATCCGGTTTTGATAGGTAGCCGATGCTCTACGAGCTCGTGGCTTAATCCCGGCATTTCGTTATACTCCCATGTGAAACAATCGACAAACGACCGAAGCAACTTTATTACTTCGGCCTTCTCATCAGGCTGTAGCTGCTGGTTTACAAAAGTTGGCCTCGAGATACTACCATCGCCTATGTCAACTTCTTCTAAGGGATTGACCGACGTGAAACCTTGTCCTAATTTCTCTACTTCACTAAAGTCTTCGATGGCTTCAGCAATGCCATCTTTAGTAGACCGATATTGCTCCACACGAGACTTTAGCCAATCTACATTACTCTTGCTAGACATGACCACTAATTTATAAATATCCATGCTACATCAGCCGACTTTACAGACACTGGTACAAAACATCCTCCGGACACGCTAACAAAGTCGTAATCTGAAAGATCTCTACTTGATAGACACTCTACTTTGTTGTAAACGACGTCAATGGACACATCGACCAATGCCACTTGGGCCGAGGTATCTGCCGATATGACTTCTACTTCGTCGGTGTCCCACTAAATTAGGCACTGGTGGTCATCATCGAGCATGTCATCTTCATCGTCGCTCGGACTAGGAGCCAGATTGGTCATCTCAATCGGCTTAACCTTCCATACCTGTCTCGTAGTTGGTCAAGGGCGGATTTCTTCAAAGATATCATATCACTCGTCCTCGGCTTTCTTTTCGTGCGTCTCCTGTGCCCGTAGGCGTTGTAGACGGCTCTTCTATGATTTGGACATACCTGGACGTGCCCAAGGTGGTTGTGGCTTGGTACCTGGTGCCACTACCTAGTTTCTGTTAATTTTGGCCAAAGTGGTGTTGTCCAGCCCAGCCTCGCATGTTCTGTATTCGGAGGGGCCTTCGCTGTGGACCCTAGCAATCGGACCGGCGTCGTTCGGCCGATCGAACCAGGCTCTAGCGCAAGCTTCGGCCGGAGTTGGAGACATACCTCTTCCAGGCTTCGGTGAAGGGGCCTTTGGGATTGGGACTTCTTGAGACCCTACTCTGACTGTGATAGCTTCGGTCTCCCTCTTCTTTGCCTCTTCGCGTCCTTCTTCTTCGACTTCATTCTACATGAGTCGATTTGGAGGTACCACGGACAACCTGTGGATGATGCCTCCCTCCACGTTGTTTTCTTGTCCCCATGTCATAATATTTCGAAGGGAAACATGGAATAGTGTTATGTTGCGTAGGGTACTCCGGAAGTGATATGTACGGAGCCCACTAAGTCCCTGCCCAATTGTATGGAGGAGGCATCGGCGGCTCTAGTGGCTTCGCCCACAGTGAGTCGAACCCGTTACCCGAAGGAGGGCTCGGCAAAGTCGACGGTGTCTCGGACCATATCAACGAAGTGTCCTGCGAGACCGGGGGTACGTTCGGCCAGTATGGGCTAAAGCCTCCTGTCGAAGGGCTCGTCCAGAGCGGTGCAGGGTTCGGCCATTGGGGGCCAAACTCACTTTGCATGGTGCTTGGCCACTGGGGCCCGAAGACACTATACGGAGGGTTCGGCCACTGAGGACCGATGCCACCATAGGGAGTGTTAGGCCACTGTGGCCGGAAAGTCACTATGCGGAGGGCTCGGCCACTGCGGTCCGAAGCAACCCTCCGAACACCTTGGCCCCTTTGGCTGACTTAGCCTTTTGGCGCGTCGGCCTATTTCCTTGGCTTTTCTTTGGTGTTTGTTTAACAACATTTGATAAGTTACCTTCAGCTTCTTGCGAGTCCTAGAAGGAGTTGTGCTAACATTCTCCTTCCACACTCCCACTTCAGGATTTTTAGGTATGAGTGTGCGTGTGTGTGGTTCTCCAACAATCACTGCCTTCCCCTTGGCTGACTCAGCCTGTTCTGGCCAAATCAATATTGTTGGACTGGAACCGGTGACCAGAGGGGGGTGAATGGGAGCTTTTAAAATTTCAGGCTAAAATAGCCTTCTGTTTTAACTCAGTCTCATGCGGAACAGGCTTCGAACACACCGTTCGGAGTTCTAGTTCGGAGGTATTCCACAGCTCCGAAACTAGGCTTTACGAGGAGCAAGAGTTCGAAGTCAAGAAGACTTCGCTCCACCCACAAAACCAAAAACTCAACTCTGGTAAGTCGGTGCAGGCTCTGCACACTAGCAACTTGTGCTAGGCTTTGTATTCCGAAGGCCTAAAAATGAACAGAACAGATTTCGCAAAGACAACAGACTGTGCTAAAAACTTTGACAGATAAGAAAATGCAGACTTCGACCAGATACTTCACACTAGCAACTTGTGATAGGCTTCGTATTCCGAAGGCCTAAAAACGAACATAACAGATTTCGTAAAGACAACTGACTGCGCTAAAGACTTCAACAGATAAGAAAACACAGACTTCGACCTCAGCTACACTCAGTGCTTCCCTAGTAATCAGAGAGGACTTGCCTCCATTTTACACAGAGTGAAATCACACTGAGAAATATACTTCGCACGTACCGATCACTCTCACACTTCTCCAAAAACACCTAGTGCACAAACTCGAATCAGGAAGAAGTGGAGCACAAAGAAATCAAGACACGCAGTGCAAAGCAAGCATACAAGTTCAAGCAGTAAATGGGAAACAGAATCAAAGTTTCATTGCTTGAATAGGGAACACAAAATGAACTCACAGACTGAATACAAAGATGTGACGGCTAGCACAAGAGTTGTAAAATGGCTGCTCAAAGTGTTACCAATGCCTATCCAGCCTTCACTATTTATAGGCACTATTTAGCCCTGTGAATAGACTACTTTACCCCTAGGGTTTACACTGCTTTTGTCTCTCTAAGACAGGGGTACAGATGGTAGTCTACTTTATTTGGAGGTTTCTTTTGCCAGCTTCGCAGAGGAGACATCATCAGCTTTTGTAGAGCAGACACGATCAACCTTTGTAGTTTTGGAGTCTTCTGAAGCCCCCCTTTGCACGTGAAGGGTGTTAGCTTCGGTGAGAAGCCTTGAGCCAGATGGCCTTCGCTTCACCGAAGTCAGCCTTCGATACAGTGAAGGTTTTTAGCCGAAGCCGTCAAAGCCCTTGAGTCTTCGCACCATCACCTCCGGAGTGGACCACCATGGGGCTTTGCAGCTACTCTCAGCTCGAACTCCGTCATTCCGTGTACCGAAGCCATGCATGGCTAGAGTACCTCAAGTCAGCCACACTACGAAGCCCCACCTTCAGAGTACCACCCTTCGGAGTCCCTCCTTCGTCCAAGGCCTTCGCATGAAGCATTCCATGAGCACTTCGTCGTAGTGTCTCTCCCCGAGCACACGCCTCGACGATCCTCACCCGGACCATGCCTTCAATGCACCTCGACTTCTGAGACCTTTGTTGGGTGAACCTTTGAGTGCCTCCATCCGGAGCACACTTCGAACGTCTTGCCTCATTGCTGAGGACTTTGTCCACCATACTCCAAAGTTACTCCTTTCGGAGTACCCTTCGAAGTGCCTTGCCTCTGAGTCCTTCATCTCGGGGTACCTTCCCTAGTAATCAGAGAGGACTTGCCTCCATTTTACACAAAGCGAAATCACACTGAGAAATATACTTCGCACGTACTGATCACTCTCACACTTCTCCAAAAACACCCAGTGCACAAACTCGAATCAGGAAGAAGTGCAGCATAAAGAAATCAAGACACACAGTGCAAAGCAAGCATACAAGTTCAAGCAGTAAAAGGAAAACAGAATCAAACTTTCATTGCTTGAATAGGGAACACAAAATGAACTCACAAACTGAATACAAAGATGTGACGGCTAGCACAAGAGTTGTTAAATGGCTTCTCAAAGTGTTACCAATGCCTATCCAGCCTTCACTATTTATAGGCACTATTTAGCCCTCTGAATAGACTACTTTACCCCTCGGGTTTACACTGCTTTTGTCTTTCTAAGACAGGGGGTATAGATGGTAGTCTACTTTATTTGGAGGCTTCTTTTGCCAGCTTCGCAGAGGAGACATCATCAACTTTTGTAGAGCAGAAACGATCAACCTTTGCAGTTTTGGAGTCTTCTGAAGCCCCCCTTTGCACGTGAAGGGTGCGGTAGCTTCGGTGAGAAGCCTTGAGCCAGATGGCCTTTACTTCACCGAAGTCAGCCTTCGATACAGTGAAGGTTTTTAGCCGAATCCGTCAAAGCCCTTGAGCCTTTGCACCATCACCTCCGGAGTGGACCACCATGGCTTTGCAGCTACTCTCAGCTCGAACTCCATCAGTCCGTGTACCGAAGCCATGCATGGCTGGAGTACCTCAAGTCAGCCACACTACGAAGCCTCACCTTCAGAGTACCACCCTTCAGAGTCCCACCTTCGTCCAAGGCCTCCGCATGAAGCATTCCATGAGCACTTCGTCGTAGTGTCTCTCCCCGAGCACACACCTCGACGATCCTCACCGGGACCATGCCTTCAATGCACCTCGACTTCTGAGACCTTTGTTGGGTGAACCTTTGAGTGCCTCCGTCCGGAGCACACTTCCAACGCCTTGCCTCATTGTTGAGGACTTTGTCCACCATACTCCGAAGTTACTCCTTTCGGAGTACCCTTCGAAGTGCCTTGCCTCTGAGTCCTTCATCTCGGGGTACCTTCAGCCGGAGCCATGCTCTGCACTCTCTGACTTTGCTTGGCGCACCTTGACCGGAGGACCGACCTCGATTCCAGGCAGCCTTTGTGACCGAGCTCCCCACTCACCTGGCATCAAGCCTCCCGGTTGACCCAGGTTCCCTTGCTGCGAACCGTCCGTCACCTCCAAAGTCACCTGCGCACCACAGACAAACAAACAAGTGTATCTAGTACACCGGAGACTTCTCTGAGTGAACTTTCGGCACACACTCCGGTGTACCGCCCAAAGTACTGAACCCTTCAGTACGACAAAGTCATCGTGTACTGTCGGACCCATCTGATAGTCACACTCCGCTGCAACAGCCACAGCAACCGAACCCACTGAACCCTTCGGTGAAACAACCTTTGAATCCCTTCGAAAGGACCCCTTTGAATCCAGAAGGTAAAACCTGTCAATAACTCATCACAGATTCTGAAACCAACCCTTGGTTTCTCAATCTCTCACTTGATGAGTGCATTGACAACCAAATTCAAGTTCAAGAAAATTTGAAAAAATTCAGCACACAAGTGACCATAAAAACTCAGAAAAGAGCCAAATCATGTCACTTGACAAATGAATATCTCTCCCTCTTTTTTCAAAAGAGTAAAAGCCCCTTCGGCACTTTTCTCCCTTTGCAAGGCATCAAAAGTTCCGACTTCGATTTTGTGCAATAAAAACTCCCCTTAAGTTATTTTTCCGTTGACTGCAGAGAACTCAAAAATTTCTCCCACTTTGACAATGCAAGCATCAAGGAGCATTTAAAAGATGCAACGCTTCGAAATAATCTGAAGTGCAAGGACATATAAAGCAAAATATGCCAAACATAATTCCAATTTTCATGTGCTCAGCTCATTTTAACATGACTTAAAATCATAATGACAACATGTGATTTCATCATTTTGAAATAAAAGCATCACCACTAAATAAAGTAAACTAGACAAGTAAAGGTAAGGGCTACACAAAGCTAGTCAATTTCTAGACTAGACAGACAAGTCCAGTTCAAATGGAGTATTGAAAGCAAACTTGATTGACAATGAATTTATACATGCTATTTTTCATAATGTCAGGGATTGTTTTTTTTTGTCTAACTTATACTTTCCAATGAAGGCAAGCCTAGGCAAGAAAGCCATCAGAAGCTTAAGGCAGTGATTTTGGCATACACTAAATTATCCCAATTCATACTAAAGTGCAGTGGTAGGCAGTCTAGAATAAAGTAATGCGACAAACAAACCCGCCCGGATCTTTTCATTCTTAGCATTTTAAATCATGGATTTTTATTTTTGTTTTCTTTTCTTTTAACAATTGAACACATTATTCAATACTTTGCTTAAAGAATATCAATGAGTAAGCCGTATGATTTTTCAAGTTGCAATTTTTCGTCCAGAGAAAATGATTCTTGCTACCAAGGAGATAAAAGATAGCTAAAGCAATCCTGCCTAAACATGCTAGATTCAAGACTAAGCAGTGATCATAATTTGATTTTGGAAAATAAAATCATGCGCAAAATGAATCAGTCATACTAAATAGAGTTGAGCTATCCTGATTATGTGAATTAAAACAAGGCATATCATTGCAAAACATGTAAATGCAATTTCACACACAAGAAGCCTATGCAAGATAATCAAAGTATGCCCCCCCTCACAAAATGTCGTAAGGGTGACAAACACCAAGTTCCCCGCGCAGGTAGGTGAAACGCGAAGCATCGAGGGGTTTTGTAAAAATATCGGGTAGATGGTGTTGGGTATCAACGTATTGAAGTTCAATATCACCCTTCTCATTGTGATCTCTGAGAAAATGGTATCAGACATCAATTTGTTTGGTTCTGGAATGCTGAACTGGTTGTTTGTAATACAAATAGCACTAGTGTTATCACAGAAAAGTGGAACACTCTTATAATCTAACCCAAAATCTAGTAGAGTGGAAACCATCCATAAAATCTGAGAGCAACAGCTAGCTGCAGCAACATATTTGGCCTCGGCCATTGATTGTGCAACACTAGACTGTTGGCGGGAAGACCAGCAAACCAGCGAAGTACCCAAAAAATGACAAGTATCAGAGGTACTCTTTCTATCGATCCTACACCCAGCAAAATCCGCATCAGAATAACCTCGGAGACACAAAGAGGAAGACGTAGAATACCAAATGCCAAATTCAAGGGTATGCTTGAGATACCTGAGAATGCGCTTTACCACATGGCAGTGCGAAGCACGTGGTGAAGCCTGAAAAAAAATGCACAGACACACTACGAAGTGTATCTCTGGCCTCAGAGTAGTCAAGTACAGGAGGGAGCCGATCATGCTTCAGAACTCCTTTTGATTTACGACTTCTCCATCTTCATCAGGATCCAATGCTACAGATGTATCCATTGGAGTGGTGAGTGGCTTCGCATTGGACATATCGAACTTCCTGAGAAGGTCCTTGGTGTACTTCGTCTGGTGGACGAAGGTACCTTGTTTGCTTTTCTTGATTTGCAAACCAAGGAAAAATGTGAGTTCGCCCATCATGGACATTTCGAATTCCCTGCTCATGGCATCTGCAAACTCAGCAACCAAAGCATGAGAAGAGCCACCAAAGATGATATCATCCACATAAATCTGACCTAGCAGGAAATCTTTGCCATGCTTGAGAGTAAAAAGGGTTTTGTCAACTGATCCCATCAAATACTCTCTCTTAAGCAGAAAAGACTTAAGTCTATCATACCATGCCCGAGGGGCATGCTTGAGTCCATAAAGAGCCTTATGAAGTTTAAGGACTTTATGTGGGTATTTGGGGTTTTCAAATCCAGGGGTTGTTTTACATAAACATCTTCGCCTATGAAGCCATTAAGAAATGTACTTTTGACATCCATTTGATAGAGTTTGAATCCCTGGGATGTCGCAAAGGCAAGAAAAATCCTAATGGCTTCTAGACGTGCAACAGGTGCAAAAGTCTCAGTAAAATCAATCCCTTCTAATTGAGAATAACCCTGAGCTACAAGTCTAGCCTTGTTTCTAACTACAGTCCAATCCTCCCCTTGTTTGTTTTTGAAAATCCATTTTGTTCTAATGAAATGAACATTTGGTGGAGGATCAACTAAAGTATAGACTTGGTTTCTCTCAAAATTTGCAAGTTCTTCATGCATGGCATTGATCCAACTAGAATTAGAATGTGTATGACTAACATCTAAGGGTTCAAAAGAAGCATCAAAAGCGGAATCAATGAAATGAGCATGAGAACGTGTTACCCTTTGATCAAGGTCACCACTGATCTACTCGAGAGGATGCATCCTTTGAATATGGTGTGGAGCCTCGCGACGAGATGCAGTCTCCACCTCAACATGTGCGTTGGAGTGGTCCAAGATCACCGATGTCGAGGTAGTTGCTTCGGGGCCTTGTGCAAAGTGGTCGAAGCGGGGTCGGCTTCGGGGGTTGATGTCGAGGGTAGTAGGGGTCATCCTCGAAATCTCCGAGATCTTCATCTTCGAGGATGGTCTGCTCCATGTCGTGTTCATTTGCCTATTCAAAAGTAGAACTAACAGAGGGGGTTGATTCATCAAAAGTCACATCACATGACTCGATGACAGTGTTAGTTTCCAAATTAAAAACATGATAAGAGTGACCATGAGTAGTGTATCCCAAAAAGATCCCATTAGAAGAGCGCGACTCAAATTTATCCAAATTTCTACATTTTAGGATAAAGCGTCGACAACCAAAAACTCGAAGATGAGTAACTTTGGGCTGTCTCCCAAAACGCAGTTCATAAGAAGTTAAGTTCAGAATTGAGCGCAAGAAGATTCGGTTTGATATGTAACATGCAGTGTTCATGGCCTCAGCCCATAATTTTCTAGGAGTCCTGTGCTCATCGAGCATCATCCTAGCCATCTCAACCAAAGTGCGGTTCTTCCTCTCAACAACATCGTTCTGTTGAGGAACCCGCGGAGCAGAGAATTGATGTTCTATGCCATGCTCCATGCAAAAGTCAACAAAGAGACTATTCTTGAACTCGGTGCCATTATCACTTCGAATGAATTTTAATGCACCAGGGAGTTCAGTGAAAAGTCTCAAAGCCAAGTTCCAAAAGTGTGAAAACATTTCATCCCTGCTGGCAAGAAAGAAGACCCAAGAGTAGCGAGAGAAATCATCGACAATGACTAGCACATAGCACTTGCCGCCTAAAGAACTAACCCGAGAAGGACCTACAGTGTCCATGTGGAGAAGTTCTCTGGGTTGTTCAGTCATCACCATGGTGGCTGGTGAGTGCGAAGAGGCAATCATTTTTCTATGTCGACAAGGAGTACAAACCAAATTCTTCTCAAACTTGAGCTTGGGCAATCCTCGGATCAGACCTAGGGCACTCAGACGAGCGAGCAACTCAAAGCTCATATGCCCTAGTCTCCTATGCCACTTCCAAAGCTCAGAAGTAGAATGTGCAACAAGGCAATGAGAAGAGCAAGATGACTCAGAAAAATCAGCTCCAAAAACTCTCCCAACTCTAAAGATCTTACAAACTATAGCGCCATCAGAATCGAGTACTTGCAAAGTATCGCGATGGAATCGCACTTCGAAGCCCTCATAAAGCTACTAAGATACAGAAAGCAAATTGTATGCCAAATTTTCAACCAAAGCAACATCTTTGAGAGTGAAATTCAAGTTGATTCTTACCACACCTTTACCTTTCACTCTACTCCTTCGATTGTTACCAAAGGTGATATGTTCCTTTTGCTTGGTTATGGTGAGGCTGGAGAACCATGCTGCATCTCCAGTCATATGGCATGAACAACCGGAGTCCATGATCCATGTGCCCTCCAAGCCTCGGTCTAGCGCCTACACACGATAAGAGAATCTTGATTGCTCAGTGCTGTGATGAGTGAAAACATGACGAGGCATCCAACACTGAGTGATACGAGTAGTAGGTATAGTGAAAGTAGATTGTCTATGCACAAGAATAATAGAATGATGCAACGTGCGAGGTCTACCTACATGTTGTGACACAAATGTATGACGAGGTCTCCCAACCTATCGAGACACAAAGCCACTCACACGAGGTCTACCACCATATGGAACATGGTGAACACATTGAGGAGAAAAACCTCTCCAGGAAGTACGGGGAGCCTGGAAAACAGGACGTGAGTAAACCTTAGACTCATGCATACCTAGAGATTGGTAATGCATGTTCTGGAAACTCATCGCCTGAGAGCGTCGCTCATCCTTGATGCGACGAAAACAGAACCCAACCAGATTACCGACCCACTAACAGTGGGAACAATGAAAAACTCTCCTAGGGGCACTCTCATGGGTCATAGGAGCTATTCTCACAGGCTCCTTGGGCTTCTGCTGAGTGTTTTTCTTGAGTGGAGGAGGCAGATTTTTCTTGTGATGAGGAGTGGTTTTCTTCGGAGTTTGGGTAGGCTTTTTAGCTGATGGAGTGTCTAATTGGGCTCTTTCTTTCTCTAAGGTAGTGGGTGAGGTAAAAATAGTTTTGTTCTCACTGTTTGAAGGAATCCTCTCAAACCCCAAACCCAGAGCTAACCCTGCCCTGTCAGCACACATCTTGGTCTTTGCCAAGAGCAAGTTCATCCTACCCTTTCCCTCAGTACATTTGTTAACCACAGAAAGAAGGTAT
Source organism: Zizania palustris (assembly GCA_019279435.1). Classification (NCBI taxonomy): domain Eukaryota; kingdom Viridiplantae; phylum Streptophyta; class Magnoliopsida; order Poales; family Poaceae; genus Zizania; species Zizania palustris. Next base: position 9,360,357 of record JAAALK010000081.1, on the reverse strand, counting down.
TCATTTTCAATCATGAGATGTTCAGCTTGCTCTCTAACAGTGCCTAGCTAGTCCTTAAGGGTTATGCAAGTGTCACACACAGGTTGCACATCCTTAGAACTACCGGCCCTCTCCAATCTAGCCTCTAAATCCTGAACAAGCTTATAACGTAAATTAATGCTCTCACGTAATAATGAACAATTCATGCATTCATTTATATCATTAAGACTAGAATCAACCATTAAAAGCTGCTTCTGTGCAGTCTCAAGCTCAGAAAGAGTTTGAGCATGCACAGAACGCAACTGAGTAAGCTCACCCATGACAACAGTGCAAGATTCACATTCAGTATCATTAACCCTAGACTTAAGCATGACATAATCAATAGAAACAGATTCTAGCCTAAGTCTAAGGTCTTTTCTATCTCTAGCAGCTTGCACAAGTAATCTATCATGACCAAGAACTACTTCATTTAGTTCATCTATCTTAATTGAAAGCTGGTCATAGGATAGTGGTACCTCAGATGAGTCAAGCTCATCACCACTGTGATCGCTGTCGGCCATGAAGCAGATGCCAGTGATATCTCGTCCCTTCTTGTCCTTCTTCTCCTCCTTCCTTGGGGACTCCTCCTCCTCCTCATCAGAGCTCAATTACTCAGTTGAGGAAGTGACAATGTCACTGAGAGCAGCAACAAATGCTCTGTAAGCGGCTTTGGCTACTCTCTTAGCTACCTTGCCGCGCTTGCCGTTCACAAAGGGTTTCCTCTCCTTTTTGTGGTATTTGCGGCACTAACTCTCATCTCTCCTCTTTAGCTTAGGACAATTGACCTTGATATGAGAAGTGTTGCCACACTCAAAACAACCACTAAAACCACTTCTCCTCTGATCCCGTCTCTCATGGTGAAAACGGGTGAACCTTCTAGCAATGAGAGCAAGCTCTTCATCATCCAGAGTATCCACCTGCTCCTTAGTGACGGAGACCAGGGAAGACAAAGCAAAACCACCTGCAAGAACACAAGTACCAGATGTGCTTCGTTCTATAGTGGTGCCATGACTAGTGCTAGAAACTAGTGCTAATGGTTGTGGCAAAGAGTTTCTGTGCACTTCAAGAGAAGCCTTGGCAATCTCTGTGGACTTCAGCTTGCTGAAGAGCTCATCACAGGTCAATGTGGTATAACCTGCAGACTCCTCAATGATGGATATCTTCACTTCCCATATGCTACGATCAAGAGCATAGATAAGCTTGATAGCCCTGTCATGGTCATTATAAGCAAGCATCCCGTTGGACCGCAAGTTACTCACTATAGCGTCAAAGCGAGAAAACATGGCATCTATAGATTCACTAGGCGCTTGCACAAACAATTGATACTGTTGATGTACGTGCTTTGGCGCCTAGCCTTAATCTATGTAGAGCCCTCATGAAAAATAGTGAGTGTAGTCCAAATCTCCCTAGCTGTCGTTAGGTGCTGAACCATATCAAACTCACTCCGACTCAAAGCAATGAATAGTATGTTTCTAGCTTTGGAGTTAGAATTATACTGATCTTTTTCTATTTAAGAGGTGTGGGTTTCAGGGATTGAGTATTGTGAGTCCACAACCTCCCAAATTGCATTTCCTTGGCTTAGCAAGTAAGTCTCCATGCGCACCTTCCAGTATGCAAAATCAGTCCCATCGAACAGAGGTATTTTACTAACTCTTTCATGTCACCAACAAATCACAAAACCGGTTAAGGTCAACTGGTAATCTTAACCTGCTATGATACTAGTGCTCCGAATGTAGCGAAGCCTTGATGTTATTAGGACCTTCGGAGATCAGGACTTCTAGCTTCCTTTTGTCTTCTGATAACGTCGATGTAGTGATTTTAAAATGGTGATGAGGATGAAGTATTTTCCCCAACAAATGTGCTTCAAGATGAAATTAATTATCTCGTTTTGCGTCATGTTCTTGAGAGGCACGACCTCAGTCCACTTGGTGAAGTAATCTGTAGCTATCAACATGAATTGATGCCCATTTGAAGAGGAAGGGAAAATCTGGCCGATGATGTCCAAGGCCCAACCTCATAATGGACATGGTTTGATAAGAGGGTTAAGTAAAGATGCAGGAGCAAGCTGAATATTATCAAATCTTTGACAAGCTTCACATCCTCTATAATACATAAAACAATACTTGGTCATAGTCAGCAAATAATAACCCTCTCATTTGAGCATCCAACTCATTTTCTAGGCCAACTGATGAGTACCACAAAGGCCTTCATGTACTTCACCTATAGCAAGTCTAGACTGATCGGCATTCAAACATCTCAAAAGAACTCCGTCAACAGTTCGGCAATACAACTCATCGTTGAGTAATACAAATTTAAAAGCTTGCTGCCGAACTTTCCGATCAACCTGCTTACTAGGATCTCCTAAATATTGAATAATTGGAGTTCTCCAATCATTCTCATGATTACCTGAAGAACTCGTCAAATCCTTGCTTGAATTGGTGTCCAAATCACAAATTTCAACCTGCCCCCCGTGTCATAAAACCTCCTGACACGGGGTGGTCAGACCAACCATAGAGGGCCGGTCAGACCGGCCATTGCCGGTAGGCTAGCTTAGGGTGGTGAGACCAGCCTAGAATGGCTGGTCAGACCGACCACACAACTGCGGTCGGACCGGCCATGTTAGGCCGGTTAGACCGATGTGTTCTGACTCGGGTACTAGAATAAAGTCAGACTACCTCTTTTAATTTGGTAACCAGATGCTTGCTGAGCCAAGTCATTTGCTATTAAATTGGCTTCTCTAGACACATGTGAAATCTCAAAATCATCAAGAGTAGCAATTATGTCTAGACATTTCTCCAAGTAGCTATTTAGCAAACCATTAAAACAGTGAGCAATTTTAGCAACTTGTTGAACTACTAATAGAAAATCACCATATGCATGAACATATTTAATACAATAGAGGTTAACAATTCAAGTCCTAGCAACAAAGCTTCATATTCGGCTTGATTATTAGTACAAGGAAATTCTAATCGGGCTGAGGTCTCGAAACTCGTACCACTAGGTGATATAAGCACAACTCCAACACCTTGGCCATTTTTGCAAGCCGAACCATCAAAGTAAAATTTCCAAGGTATTACCTCAATCAAAGCAGTATCACTACTCCAATTGACATCTACATGGTGATCAACTATAAAATTTGCGAAGACTTGGCCTTTCATAGCTTTCAGAGGTTCATAAGCCAAATCATACCGAATCAAAGCGTAAGCCCACTTTCCGATTCTTCCACTTAGAATCCGATTTTGCAACATGTACTTTATAACGTCAGTTTGACACGTAACAATATATGTGCCAGATAGAAGATAATGTCGAAGTTTGGTACATGCATAGTAAAGTGCCAAACATAAACACTCTAAGAACACGTACCTCGTCTCGGCATTCAATCGGCAGCGACTCAAGAATGTGATGATGTACTCTTTTCCCTCCACTTCCTGAGTTAGCACTGCTCCTATCACGCAATCTTCTGCAACAACGTATAGCTGAAACGGAATCCCAACTTTTGGTGCTCTTACCACAGGCGGTGATGACAAGCACTCTTTAATATTCTCAAAAGCACGTTGCTGACTTTCCCCCAAAGAAAATTTGGCTTCTTTCTTTAGCCAAAGTATTGGGACAAAAGCATCAATTTTTCCAGACAAGTTAGATATAAAGCGGTGCAAAAAATTGACCTTTCCTAGCAAACTTTTGCACATCTCTCTTGTATGTCGGCGCTTCGTAGGTCCTAATCTTCTCAAGCCTCTTAGGATGAATCTCGATTCCTCTTTCATGAATCATGAATCCTAAGAACTTTCCCGCAATCACGCCAAAAGCACACTTGAGCGGGTTCATTTTTAAGCCATACTGACGCATTCTATCGAAAGCAACTTTCAAATCGGCAAAATGGTTTCACATAGCATCTGATTTGACTACAACATCATCTATATAGACCACTACCATAACTCCTAGCAAGTCATGAAAGATCAAGTTCATAGCACATTGATATGTAGCGCCAGCATTCTTTAAACCAAAAGTCATAACAACCCACTCAAACAAGCCGACAAAACTTGGGCATCGAAAGGCTATCTTGTAAACGCACTCTTCGGCCATAAAGATTTGATTATAACCAGCGTTGCCATAAAGAAAAATTAGTACCTTGTGTCTTGAAGCATCATTGATCAGCATGTCGGCTATTGACATGGATACTCATCCTTCGGAGTGGCCTTGTTCAAGTCCCTTATATCAATACACACGCGAATCTTGCCAATTCCTTTCTTCTCTACAGGCACAATGTTAGCGACCCATTCAGCATACCTGCATGGCCTAATAAACTCAGCCTTGAGAAATTGTTCTATCTCCTCTTTAACTCGGTCATAAACGGCCAAATTAAAGCAATGAGGGGGCTGTTTATAAGGCCTAAACCCGGGTTTGATAGGCTAAGTCCGAGCATCTCACTATACTCCCACGCGAAACAATCGACATACGACCGAAGCAACTTTATTACTTTGTACTTTTCATCAGCCTGCAAATTTTTCTTTACAAAAGTCGGCCTTGGGACCATACCATCACCTATATCTATCTCTTCTAGATGGTTGACTGACGCGAAACCTTGACCTAACTTTTCTACTTCGCTAAAATATTCAATGGCTTCGGCAATACCGTCTTTAGAAGACCGATATTACTCCACACGAGACTTTAGCCGATCAAGATTACTCTTGCTAGAGATGACTACTAGTTTAGAAATAGTCGTGCTACACCATCTGGCTTCACAGGCGCGGGAACAAAACATCTCTCGGACATGCTAACAAAGTCATAATCCGAGAGATTTCTACTTCACGGACACTCTAACTTATCGTGGACGGCGTCAATAGACACATCGACCAAAGCAACTTGGGCTATAGAATCTGCTGGTACAACCTCCACATCATCGCCGTCCCACTAAATCAAGCACTGGTGCAGAGTATACGGAATACAACAATTTGCGTGAATCCAGTCACGCCCAAGTAGCACACTATAGTTACCTTGCACATCGATGACGAAGAACGCCATCGGCAACGTCTTGTTTCCCATCGTTAGCTCCACAGAAAGTATGCCATTGGCCTCGGAGCTCTCGCCGTTGAAGCTTTTGAGCGTCTGTTGATGCTAACACGCGTCCCCGCACTTGGGCCGATTCGACGTCCAAAAGTATCGTGACGATACCAACGTCACATTTTGACTAGCCTAAATCGTGATGAGGGGAATGGAGTCACCAGGCAATTAGATAAATGATTAGTAAAATAAAGTAAAATACCTAAATTGGCTACGGGAGTCCGATTTCGGGCAAAACAGAGGGTTGGTCAGACCAGCCTTAAGGGGTCGGTCAGACCGCTTGTTGCCTAAAATAACTTGACGAATGTGGCACGCCACAGCTCGGTCAGACCGACGTGCAGCGCTCAGTCTGACCGGGGGTCAGAAGCTTCACGCGCGCACGTTGCAGGGCTTGGCATGTATGGAGATGGAAGTCCCGGTCAAACTGATGTAAGATCATCGGCCGAACTGACCGTTATCAATGTGATTTGTTGACGGCGGCACGCGACGGTCAAACCGGGGGTCAACCGTCGGTTAGGCCGACCGAATAGATCTGTTTTCTCCCGTTTGTCGTAAATGTCATAATTGAACTCCAATATTTACCAAACCTTGTGGGGATGAAGTTGGGGCCGTGTTCTCTGCAAAAAAGGGAAAATTATGGGCAATTCGGCCTAGAGACCGAATTTTCAAGTGTAGCCAAATAAAAACCGATAAAAAATGGTAGCAATCCGTTATGTGGATTAACGGGAGGTTCACAAGTGAACCAGCAAGGAATACTGTGATTACGAATGCGGCATTTCGAGGGCTTACAATGCAAACCATGAAGATGTATGAACTAATGCGAAAAAGTAAAGTAAAGTAGTACGATTCCAAAGCTAGGGCTTTTTGTAGGGGTTGATTGTGTTGTGATGTCCCATGAATTGGCCTTGCCACTATATTTATAGGGGTTGGTCTAGTATATCCTGGCACAAAATTCGAGTATGAGTCGGCCAAAAATCAGTTTGGATATGATTTGGATAAAAACAATCTGAATCCCCCCTTTATCTCTAATTTTCTTTTCTGGGCCGGTCGGACTGGACCTATTGGGCTGGTCTGACCAGGCCCACATGGCCGGTTGGACCGGCATGCTATGGCCGGTCAGACCGGCCTATGCCAAGGATTGACATATTTTCAGTCAAAAAAAATACCAATTTCAGTATTTCGCTTATTTTGACCATTAATGCCATTTTTTGCTATAAACACATGCACCCTACCTTTTAGAAATCTTAGTGAGCTAAAAGCACAACGGGCCAAGGTCGATACTCTCGATATCGGCCCTTCGACACTTCTAAGCATTTTGCCACACACTTGGGAAGTACCTTTTTAAGTATCTACCATTCAAAGCCCTTCGAAATCACTCTCCCTTTATAGACTCTAACACATATGCATTTCCTGGAGCGATTTCGACTACCTTAAAAGGACCTTCCCATCTAGGTCACCATTTACCAAATTTTGGGCTCTTAGTGCCTAATGGCAAAATCGTCTTCCAAACCAAGTCATTGACTTGAAACGATTTCGCTTTAACTTTCTTGTTGTAGGCTCTAGCTACTCGTCTTTTATCTTTTTCTATTGCCTCTAGAGCCTTCAACCTCTTATCGATCACTTCTTCTAGATTATCTTTCAAAAGTGTTTCATATTCATCGACCGATAAGCCATCTTGTTTAAGAAACTGTTGACACAGAAATGTGCCCCCGCACTTAGGTCAGTTCGATGATACAAAAGTGTGTGGATACTTAGGGACAAGCCTAAGCGTAACACAACACCGACGTCGCGTTCCGACTACCCTTAGCCATGGTAAGGTAATCAGATCACACAGAAATAATCCAATTAGCTGAAAGAAATGTATTAAACAGACCAATTCAGAAACTAGACGAAGCCTGAATGATTCGAAGTATGGTGCGAAGGGTGTCGCCAAAGCGTACCTTTGACGTCTGGTGCAAAGTGTTCCGACAAAGGGTGTGTTCGGCGTTCGGACTGATCTGGCCAGAGATGGACTCCAAATGGATCTAGCCGCGAAAATCACCTCTTAACAGCGGGGTTCGGCGTGAAGTCTCTGATACAGTAAGATACAAAATAATGACTTAAGCACAGCGCGTGAGCGTGACTTCAGCTGGAGCGGAGTATGAGCATGGCAAAGCCTGTCGTGATGAAGTCTGTCGGTGAAGTGTGTTGGCGTGCGGGACTTGGCCAAACCGATAACAGCGTTATGGTCCGGCACGGGTGGTCGAGGCAGCAGTCTTGCCGAAGGGTGCTTTTAATTCAGTCTGGTGAAGTAGCTCCGAACGTGAGAGACCTGCAACAGAGTAGATTTGAAGTACTAATTTGTCCTGAGGACCAAATTCTTCTAAGTTTTGCACTAGGAGCGAAGGTAGCAATCTATTATGCATATTAGTGGATACTTCACAGGCGAAGTAACAAGGCGATAACAATATATTACGTAGATTAATGGATACTTCACAGGCGAAGTAACAAGGATTACCACTATTCTGAAGTGGCCGTCGGAGGGCTTCAAGGCAAACCCACGAAGAATACAGAAAATAATGATAAAGTAAAGTACAGTTCAAAGCTAGGTCTTTGTGGTTAATTTGTGTTCGGGGGTTTTGAACCGGCCTCACCTCTATTATTTTTAGGGGCTAGACTTCTAATATCTAAACCTAATCTCATAAGATTTGGCTTGATCACGCGTGAAAGACTTAGTCAAAAATCATACTCAATCTCTAACTCTGCCGGAAGTGGGCCTTCGGCCAGGCCTACTGAAGCCTGCTCCTCTAGCCGATGCTTCGGCGGAGTGGGCCTCTGAGGGCCAACGGGCCGAAGGCAGTGGGTTGGCTAGAAGCTTCCGAAGCCCATAGCCTAGTGTAACTTCGGCCGTGTAGGGCTTTGGCCCGACCCGGGAAATGTGCATTTTCGGCCCAAATTATCAAAATTGATATTTTGACAATCTTAATCATTAATGCCATTTTTTGCTATCAACACATGCCCCCCTGCCTTTTAGTGACCTAAGTGAACTAAAATCATAATGGGCTAAATACGATACCTTCCATATCGGCCTCTCGACGTCCTTCATGTTGTTTCCCACACACTTGGGAAATACCTTTTCAAGTATCTATCATTCAAAGCTTTTCGAAACCGCTCCCCTTGCAGAGACTCTAACACATATGCATTGCGAAGAGCGATTTTGGCTATTTTCAAAGGGCCTTCCCAACTAGGAAACCATTTACCTAATTTGGAACTCTTAGTGCCTAAGGGTAAAATCGGCTTCCAAACCAAGTCACCTACATGAAACGATTTTGGTTTAACCTTCTTATTGTAGGCTTTGGCTACTCTCCTCTTGTCTACTTCTATGGCTTCTAAAGCCCTCAACCTCTTATCGGTCACCTCTTTGAGACTATCTTTTAAAAGAGTCTCATATTCGTCGACCGATAAGACATCTTGCTTTAGAACTCTTAAAGAGCCAAGATCTACCTCGACGGGTAGAACGGCTTCTTGTCCATAGACCAACTCATATGGACTAACTTTGGTAGCACCGTGCTTTGCAATTCTACAAGCCCATAGTGCCTCGGAAAGCACTTCATGCCACCTTTTAGGGAACTCTTCAATTTTCTTCTTAATGAGCTTAATCATAGTTTTATTACTAGACTCGGCCTGACCATTGGCCTTAGAGTAGTATGGTGAAGAGTTTATCAACTTAAAACCATAATATTCGGCAAAGTCTCTCACTTCTTTAGAAACAAATGAACTACCCTGGTCTATAGTGAGAGTTTGAGGAATCCCGAATCTATGTATGATATGCTTCAAGACAAAGTCAAGTACCTCGTTGTGAGTCATGTTCTTGAGAGGCACGGCCTCGGTCCACTTGGTGAAGTAATCCATCGCCATCAACACAAACCGATGCCCCTTTGAAGGAGGGTAAATTTGGCCGATGAAGTCTAAACCCCAACCTCGGAACGGCCATGGTTTGAAAATAGGATTAAGTAATGAAGCAGGAGCTAACTGAATATTGCCAAACTTTTGACACGCTTCACATCCTCTATAGTACTTGAAGCAATCCTAAGTCATAGTCGGCCAGTAGAAACCTGCTCTTTTGAGCATCCAACTCATTTTCTGGGCTGACTGATGAGTGCCACCAAGTCCTTCATGGACTTCTCCTGTAGCCACCTGGGATCGTTCATTGTCTAAACACTTCAACAATACTCCATCAATAGTTTGGCGATATAGTGTATCATCTAGCAATACAAACTTAAACACCTACCGCCGAACTTTCCGATCAACCCTTTGGCTAGGGTCTCTCAAATACTGGACGATTGGAGTTCTCCAATCGCCCTTGTGGACTTCTGAGGGTTTTGCTAGCTCACTCCCTGAAAAATGTCCAAGCTATTAATTTCGGAGTGCCCCCGATCCCTTCTTGCTTCTACCGAAGCCTGGCTAGACTAGCTACGTGGGGCGCATCAGGCCGAAGCCTCCTGTCGGAGAGTTCGGGTTCCTGGAAACTCCCATTGTCCGGGGGACTTCGGCTCATGAGCTCTGGCACGCCAGGCCCTTCGGTGGATGGAGTACCCCGCCCTTGGGGCCCCGGCGTGCGGCAAGCTCCAGTGGCCGAAGGGGTCCAACCCGGGAGCTCCAGCAGCCCTCGCGCCTGTCCGAAACTACTGTCTTCGGCAGTGAGACCAATCATCAGCTTTTCCTATACAGAAAATTTTTCTCTCCTGACTTGGTAGCCGGATGCTTGATGAGCCAAATCATTTGCAGTGGAATTGGCCACTCTTAGAACGTGAGAAATTTTGAAGTCATCAAAAGTAGCAACTATGTCTATGCATCTATCCAAGTAGTATTTAGCAAGACATTAAAACATTGGGCACTCTTAGCAACTTTTTGCACTACTAACAAGGAGTCACCATGCGCATGGACATGTATAACACCCATGGATTTCAACAATTCAAGCCCTAGCAATAAAACTTCATATTCAGCTTGGTTATTAGTAGAGGGAAATTCTAAATGAGCTGAAGTTTCAAAGTGCGCTCCACTTGGTAATATGAGAACCACTCCAATACCTTGGCCATTTTTGCAAGCTGAACCATCAAAGTAAAGTTCTCATGGTACTACCTCAATTAAAGAAACACTATCACTCCAACTGACGTCTATGTGGTGATCAACTATAAAGTTGGCTACAATTTGGCCATTCATAGCTCTTAGGGGTTCATAGGCCAAACCTTACTCAATTAAAGCGTAAGCCCACCTTCTGATTCTTCCACTTAGAATTGGCGTTTGTAACATGTGCTTTATAATATCGGTTTGGCAAATGACAACACATGTAGTAGGGAGAAGATAGTGGCGTAATTTGGTACATGCGTAGTAAAGTGATAAACATAAACGTTCCACAGATGCGTAACTGGTCTCGGCGTACAGCAAGCGGCGGCTCAAGAACGTGATGATGTACTCTTTTCCTTCTACCTCCTGAGTTAGCACTGCCCCGATCATGCTATCTTCAGCAGCGATGTACAGCCGAAATAGGATCCCGGCTTTGGGTGCTCTCACCACGGGCGGCGATGATAAGCACTCCTTGATTTTCTCAAAGGCGCTTTGCTGACTTGCCCCCCAAGTGAACTCGGCCTCGTTATTTAGCCAGAGTGTGGGGACAAAGGCGTCAATCTTGCCAAACAAGTTGGATATAAAGTGACGCAAATAATTCATCTTGCCTAGCAACTTCTTCACATCTTTCTTCCATGTCGGCACCACAACGTTTCTAATCTTCTCAAGCCTTTTAGGATCAATCTCTAAGCCTCTTTCATGAATCATGAAACCTAAGAACTTACCCGCTGACACGCCAAAAGCACATTTGAGTGGGTTCATTTTCAAGACATAGTATCGCATCCTATCAAAAGCAACATTCAAATCGGCTAAATGGTTCCCCATAGCGTCCGATTTGACTACAACATCATCAATGTAAACTTATAGCATAACTCCCAGCAAGTCATGAAAGATCAAGTTCATAGCACGTTGATACGTAGCGCCAGCATTCTTTAGACCAAAAGTCATAACGACCCACTCGAATAAACCAACAAAACCAGGGCATCGAAAGGCTGTTTTGTAGACGTCCTCTTTGGCCATAAAGATTTGATTATAACCAGCATTGCCATCAAGAAAACTCAATACCTTATGTCCTGAAGCATCGTTTATTAGCATGTCGGCTATCGCTATTGGATACTCATCTTTTGGAGTGGCCTTGTTCAAATCCTTGAAATCAATACAAACTCGTATTTTGCCGCTCCATTTCTTCTCTACAGGCACAATGTTAGCGACCCATTCTGCATACCTGCATGGTATATCAATGCAAAACCTTGTCCTAATTTCTCTATTTCGCTAAAGTCCTCGATGGCTTCGGCAATACCGTCTTTAGTAGACCGATACTGCTCTACAGGAGAATTTAGGCAATCTAGATTATTCTTGCTAGACATGACTACTAATATAAAAATAGTCGTGCTACACCAGCCGACTTTACAAACACTCGCACAAAACATCCTTCGGACATGCTAACGAAATCATAATCTGAAAGATCTCTACCTGATATACATTCTACCTTGTTGTGAACGGCGTCAGCTGACACATCAGCCAATGCCACTTGGGTCGAAGTGTCTGCGGGTATGACCTCTACTTCATCGCCGTCCCACTAAATTAGGCACTAGTGAAGAGTAGAAGGAATGTAACAATTTGCGTGAATCCAGTCGTGCCCAAGCAGCACGCTGTAGTTACCTTGCACATCGACGATGAAGAATGATGTTGGCAATGTCTTGTTGCCCATTGTTAACTCCATGGAGAGCACGCCTTTGGCTTCGAAACTCTCTCCGTTGAAGCCATTGAGCATCAAGTTGGTCTTCTTCGGACCATCTTCGTCTCTGCCAAGTTTCTTCAATAGAGAGTAAGGCATTAGGTTTTTGGCGCCACCATCGACAAGAATCCGGGAGATTGGCTATCCGTCAATGTGACCCCTGATGTAGAGAGACTTTAGATGGCGAGCTGAGTCCTCGGGTTTCTCAAAGATAGCATTGCGCGGGCTGAGGTTCAACTGAGCGACCTCGTCCTCGTCCTATGGTAGGGCGAATGTAGGACCGAAAGTAGCGACCAGTGGGGGGTGAATGGGCGCCTAAAAAATTCGTTCGAATCAATGGCCTTATCCCAATACCCAACACACCTCAACAAACCATTAGCAGAAGCAAAAAACAAATCACATGTACTAAAAGTAATCTAGCCTAAAAACGACCGGTGTCATAATCAACAAAACACCAACAAAGTGCTTAACGGCATATCAACATCGCATTCAAGTCACAGGCATTTCAAGTATCATAGCCACAATCATCACAAGCAATTAACCAAACAAAGTAACTATAGATGAATGACTTCTCGTACAGATGAAATAAAATGTACTAACAATATGGAATCATATCAATGTACAACCATAGTGCAATCTGAAATAAAAATCTTACAGCAATTAAATCTACCCAGAAATTTAATGCACGTGCACGTGAATCGACGAAGGAAAACTTTACTTTTCAAATAATGTCTCATGTTGAAGCATTCGGTCGAACAGTAAAAGTGCATGCTACGCGTCAAGCACGGCTGACGGCGTCGAGTCCAGCACTGCTTCGCCTAGGCCCGCGCTTATTGCTCCACCCGCTATATCCTACACACTGCTTGTGAGCACTGCCTTGGCCACAGAGGGCTTCCTGCGGGACTCTGCCTCCCAGCCGCTGAGCACCAACACAACGCCACACCACTGAAAACCAGGCTAGCGGACGCGGTTTGGCTGTCAGGCTAGCGCATACATGGCTAGGCTGCAGGCTACGCGCATGCGCCTAGCAGCAAAGCTGCAGACTACTACTATCAAGCCTGCGCACGCTGCTTGGATTGTCGTGTTGCTGCTATGTTGCGCAGATGAAGGAAATCAGAAGCTGATTCTTTAGAGGAAGAATATACGGAATAAAAACGAGATGTCCATCAACGCAGGTGGCGGCGGCGATTCCAGGGAGGAAGAACGTGGTGGAAAGAAAAGACTAAACGTGGTTGAACTCAGATTGTTTCAATTGATTGAGTTAACCCTAACCCTAGGGGGTTGGGGCCTATTTATAGGCATCCCAACAAAAAGGAAAAGACAAATTTACCCCTAGGGTAAACTACACAGACGCTGAAAATAAACATGGAAAAGACCGAAATGCCCTTAGGGTTTTTTATAGACTCGACTAACACAGACTGTGGGCCTAAAGGCAAAATAGTAAAATCCTAAATAAAGATAACTTGTCCTGATGCGGAGCTTTCGTAGCAGCTACGACTTCACCTCAGAATGGTAGGATCCAAGATCAGCGGTCGTCAGTTTTGTGTCGAAACTAACAACGCGTCCACCGTCTTCGCACCGGGTACCCGGATTGGGCCGAGCCGATTCTGCGGCTCCCTTGGCCCAGCAATCGCTCGCCGCCCGTGTACCTGAGTCAATCCTGGTCAACAAACCAGTGGATCCTCTGCCGCTCCTAGCCCATGTACTCGGATTGGGCTGGCCTGACTCCGCAGCCCCTCTGCCCGGCGAACGTTCGCCACCCGTGTACCTGAGTCACACACGGCCCAGACACGGCAGGTCTCATCTTCTCTTCATATTCTCTTTGACTTCCGTTGACAATCACTCATCATATCTGGAGCCATGATGCCCATGATCTTCATCATGGCTCCTCAATCTCCCCCTTGATGAGTGCATTATCAACGCCCTCTTCATCAGCTCTTCAGAACCTACAAAACACGTGGAAACACAAAAACAAAACACAAGAAGACAGAAAGAAGAAAAAATAAAATAAAAGGTTTAACCCTAATGACCAAAAGCCAAACAAAAACCAAAAAGTGGTCATTGTGGTTAAACAAAAACAAAAACTCAAAACAAGTGCAATCTCAGAATTATCAACAAGGATATCCAAAGAGCAAGGGCAAAAGAGACTAAAAACTCCCCTTGAAGCAAATCATAGAGAAAGCCAAAACTCCCCCTAATCTCTTCTAAATAATCAAGTAACCAAAAATTTCTCCCCCTTGTTGACAATTGGACTCATCAAGTGAGACTAAATGCACTCAAAAGAGACAAAGACTCAAACTCCCCCTGAAATGCAACTCCCCCACAATATATGCAATGAATGCCACTGGGTGCAGGTGGAGTGTAAAAAACATGCTTCTCACATATGATTGACTGCAATTACAACATCTAGCAAGTGTAGCAAAAGTAATACTATCTAAGACACATGGCATGATCAGTGCAATAGATGATATCCAAAGAAAGTCATTAGCACGCATTTTTCGATTTTTGCAAACAAAAACATTTTCCGAAGGCCGAGTGGATTGATGGGCTTCAGAGCAAAGATTCTGGCAGCCTCCGCAAGGGGCTTCGAACCCTCCGAAGCCTTCCTTGCAGCCTCCGCCCAAAAAGCTAAGTTCTCTGCAACTGTCTATAATTTGAAGTGCGCTTGAGGGGGGAGCTTCGAAGTTTTCATGCTTCGCGCACCCTCCGGCAAGGGGCTTCGGGTGAAGTTTGAAGGCCTTCTTCGCCTTCCTCCATCGTTCGTGCTTCGAAGCTCACCCTCTAGCAAGGGGCTCTGCTTCGTTTGTCGAAGGTCGTCAAAGCCCTAGGGGCTACGAGGCAAGTTTTCACCCGCTTTATGAGGTTTGTACATTGCCCGAAGCATCCCTTCGATGTACAAATTTGCAATTACCTTAATATAAAATTGAAGCCCTCCTTCGCCTTAAATCGAAGCCTTGCTTCGCCTTTAAAGCAAACTTTGCTCAATCTTATTAAAAGTCAAAACCTCGCTTTGCGTTTTCAAATCGAAGCCATGCTTCGCATTTTGAAATCGAAGCCTTGTTTCCTTTTAAAAATTCGAAGCTGGCTTCATCTTATCAAAAACCCGAAGCCTTGCTTCGCCTTATTTAAAATTCGAAGCCTTGTTTCGCCTTATTTAAAATTTGAAGCCTTGCTTCGCTTTACAAAATCCGGAGCACCCCTCCAAAGGCTACACAGTGCCTTCGGGCCCGTAGTAGTGGGCTTTGAGACTTCCGAGCGATGGCTCGGCAAGTCCAGGATTCCAGGCTCTGGCCTGATGCATCCCCGGGTCAAAGGTGGCCCAGGGTCATTGGTGACCTAGAGTCGAAGGTGGCTCAACCCATCACAGGTTCGGTGAATCCACGCCAAATATCCTTTTCATTCACTACAGGATCAAGCTCAAGAAGCCTTGCTTTGCTATCTAAACACGCATCGAGGCCTCGCTTCGCGTGACGTGATCTAATCTAAAATTTAAGCATCTCGAAGTAATGCTTCGCTTAAAATCTAAGTGCGTTTCAGAGCCTCGCTCATGCACAATATCCAAATCCAAGCATGTCAAAGCATGCTTCGCTTAATTTGGCTACGCTGAAGCCTTGCTTTGCTCCAAATTAATGTATTCTAAGCCCAAAAGAGGCCTTCGCTCGACGTGATATAAGCATCCAAAGCTGCCAAAAAGACGCACCCCTTCGCATTTTTTTGCCCGCACCAGCAACGACTAAGTCCCTAGCTGCCATGCGCAAGGGGGACAAAGTATGTATGCGAAGTGTGCAAATGTAATACGCAGTACGAGCGTGAAAAGATAAAACGTTTGAAACAATCAAATCATGCGAAGCATGCAAACAAAGTATGCAAATACAACAAATCTCATTCATTGAATGATAATTGAGAAGTATGTTACAAATACACTTCGAAAACAAATTATAAGTAGTCTGTATGTAAGCCTAAGAAAAGTGAGCTCGAGGCCCCGACCCTCGCTTGCTCTTCTTCCGGCCAGGGCCCCCTCGGCTGGATGAAGCCTCATCGGAGCCTGCTCTCCCACGTCCGGTTCGTCCATGCCTCGAAGCCTGCAGACCTCGTCTTTCACCTTGAAGGTTTGTCCAAGTCTGCGAGGCAGGCGGTGCCGTATCGAAGGCAGAGAAGTCTAACGCTTCGCCATCTGTCAAGGTCGTACTCGAGGGTTGTACCCCCTCTCCACTTAAGTCTACTTCGAAATAGCTTAAGTCTGGCGATGAGGAAGAACTCCGAAGGGGCTCCGTCTTCACGGTAGCCAGCAGCTCCTGGGCTACTTTGGAAATGGCTTCGGTGTTAGGACCCCTCAGAAGTTTGAACCGAGGGGGGCCTTCGGACCTAGCTACCTCGAGGACCACCCATAACTAGCGAAGCTCCTGAGAGTCCTCAAGTCCTCCGAGATCAACATTCGAAGGTTGAGCTTGGGCAGGTATAAAGTACCCTCGCATTTATATTAATAAACTAATAAGTTTTTACAAGCCTACAGCTAAGAATTACAAGGAGCCTAAGGACACCTACACCTTTGGAGAAGGAGGCGTTGACGTCGAAGGCTGAGCTGGCGAGGCCAATGCCCTAGCTCGGTGAAGGCGGATGGCCTTTTGGAGTTCAAGGACTGCTTTGCGGCCTTGGGCCTTCCAAGGATCTTGAAGGCGGTGCCAGGCTCCGCGGACGTCTAGCGGAGGCGTCACCAGGTGCTGGCCTCTGAAGACCACTAGAGTCGCTGAGGTCGCTGCTTCGAGGTGGTTGCACCCCGAGTCATGAAGCATCTGCAGCACCCATTGACCCGCCACTCGGCCAGCCATCAAGGTGAAGCCCTTCAGAGACACCTCCGTCGTCGCAACTACCGTCTTCAGGAACTCGACGCGGTCTCCAATTGGGTCACGAAGGCCGATGTCTGGAACCTGGCACTCGGTACATATTTTCTCAAGGACCTCGGTCAAGCTCGAAGTGGCTTCGTCAACATTGTGAACAATGAAGTCTTGAAGGCAGAGGCTGGCTTGGCGAAGTTTTGAGTTCTCTGCCGCCAACCCTGCTCTGGCCTCCTCCGAAGCTCAAAGTTCCACCTGAAGCTTGTCAGTCTCCGAGACCAGGACCTCCCTCGCCTTGTCGGCCTCGGCCTTCGCAGTCTCTACTGAGGCTTCGGCCCGCCTTCGCTTCTCAGCTTACACCGAGATTTCGCGTCGAAGGGCATCCCTCTCCTCCGCCAAGCGACCCATTTGCTCGTCCGGAGAAATTGCTGCTGCGGCGTTCAGCGCGAAGGCCTACAAGGGTGTAAGAAAATCATAAGTGTTGATAGAAGAGCAGTATGACTCGAAGGCTGTATGGGACTTCGCTCACCTCGATGAGGGCTTTGTTCGCATTTGTAAAGAGGTCGAAGGGGATCGAGCGGCTGAGTGGAGACACCAAGCCCCATGACCTCGAAACGATGCAGCCTTCATGAAAATCATGGATGGCCGCCTCCGTCATGGCCCCCATAAGCTACAGAGGCCAAACTATCTCATCTACCTCAACCTCTAGTGCAGGGTCTAGTGGAGCCGGGCTCTGGTCCACCACTTCGACGTGCTCATCGGCTCCGTGCTGAGGGTTCCCTTCATCGCGGTCATCACCTTTGTCCTCCTCGGACGAAGTGTTGTCAGACTCTGAACTGCTACTACTGCTGCAGGAGGCCTCCACCGGCTTCAGTGCAGTGGACCTCACATCGGCATTGACATCTGCAAAAAAGTACAAATCAATATCCAAGTATGAAAGAGAAGTATATTTAAAGTGTTTAGCTTCGTTGGAGATTTCTTCGAAGGCGGAGGGGTCGATGTGTGCTCCCCAATTCCTTTGCTGCGAAGTTGGAGCCTCAACCCCCGTGCCCAAAGTCGTCGCTGTCGCGGCCCTCGCCACCACCTCGGTAGCTGCTGTTGGAGCCCCTGCTGGCTCCGCTCTGGTTCCAGGGTTCGCGACCATTGCCTCCTCCGCAGTAGGGGCTTCGATCGTTGGGATCTCCAAGAGAGCCCTCGAGGCTTCGGGTTCATCATCGTCCACCCTCTTCCTCTTGGAGCTGCCCACCGAGGGTGCAGGGTTGGAGAAGTCTGGCAGAGCTTGGACCCCCTCGAGCCGAGCCAGGTCCACACTCTATTCCAGTGCTCCCAAGTCCCCACCAGGGCGAGCCATTGAGCCTGCTCCTCAGGTGTCGGGGCTCTGACAACGTGCTCCGTCGGCATGTTGGCCTCCTACGGAG
>JAAALK010000081.1:9159831-9341181 GCA_019279435.1 Zizania palustris | reverse complement strand
TATTTGTTTCGTGCTAACAAACTATGTATTCTAGAATCGTCGGTACGTTATTACTATTGTAGGAATCCCACGCCGGTGGTTAGATGGGCCCACTTTGGTCGTGAGAAGACTTCGTGCATGCTTGCTGATCACTTCTATTGGCCAAAGATGTGACGTGATGTGGCTTGATTTGTGAAGCAATGTATTACTTGTAACAAAGCAATGTCTAAGCTACAACCACATGGTATGTATACTCCTCTCCCTCCTCCTACTACACCATGGGAAGATATCAGTATGGATTTTGTATTGGATTACCTAGGACCGTGAGGGGACATGATTCAATTTTTGTGGTAGTAGATCATTTTTTCTAAGATAACACACTTCATAGCCTGCCACAAAAGTGATGATGTGTCGCATATTTCTAATCTATTTTTCAGGGACATTGTGTGTTTACACGGCGTCCTGAGGACGATTGTGTCTGACCAAGATTTGAAGTTCATAAGTTATTTCTGGAAGACACTTTAGGGAAAGCTAGGGACTAAGTTACTTTTCAGTACTACTTGTCATCCTCAAACTAATGGTCAAACATAGGTGGTAAATCACACTTTCTCCATACTTTTGTGAACTATGATCAAGAAAAACATTTGTATATGGGAGGAGTGTTTTCCACATATGGAGGTTTCTTATAACAGGGCGGTGCATTCAACAACACAACTTTGTCCATTCGAGGTGGTATATGGTTTTACACCCATTACTCCAGTTGATTTGCTGCCCCTTCCAATTCAGAAGCGGGTAAACATGGATGAAACAAAGAGGGATGATTTTGTGAAGAAGATACATACTCAAACTAAAGAAGCAATTGAAAATAATAGAAGGTCTACTGTTGATCGTATCAATAAAAAGAGAAAAGAGGTGTTGTTTCAGTTGAGCGACTTGGTTTGGGTACATTTTTGCAACGACAGATTTCCTGCACAACACAAGTCCAAATTACAACCATGTGGTGATGGACCATTTAAAGTACTTGCCAAGATTTATGACAATGCATACAAGATTGATCTTCCTTCATCTGAGTTTGGTGTAAGAAATACCTTCCATGTTGCTGATCTAACACCTTTTCAAGTGAGGGAGGATGGTGAGGATATCCCTGGCTTACCATTCTCTCCCAATAATATTACTACTCATGATCAATCTATAGAGGTCAAGATTGGACCAATCACAAGGGCACATGCGAAGTTATTTGGTCAACATGTGAATTCACTACTAGTCGAATATGATATAATTATTGATGAGAATTTTATACTACCTAAGTCTATGCATTTGTGTATTATAGATTTGATGGAAACATAAGGATGCCACGAGGAGAAGAAAATTGGCCCAAGGAAGAGGTGATGTTCGGCAAGGAAGACTGCAGCAAGATAAATCCTTAATTGAATATATCTTAGAGGTAGGGCCTGCATGCCCAATAAGTATGGATGAATCCACCATAGGTTGCTTTGTATCTAGTTAAATTCAGATTAGTTTAAGACTCCAATCAGCATAGGACTCCAAGTTAAATTCGGATTTGTTTAGAACTCCAACTCAGCATAGGAGTCCTAATCAATCAGGACTCCTACCCGAATAGGACTCTTTTATTTTTCTAGTGTGGAATTGTTGCATGGGCCGCACCCCACTTTTATCCCTAGACATTGGCCGCCCACCCATATATATAGATGTGGCCAACCCTAGCAAACTTGGTTGTTTATTTTTGAAATTAGATTGATTCAAATTGAAGTGCTATTCTACCTTCTACTTTTCATCATGAATTCCTCTTTGTTTCGATCAGAAATTTTACATCCACCACTTTGTTTCGATCTGGTTTTCTTGTTACTTGAAAATTCAAGTGATATTTGTTGTTCCATTGGAAATTAATAGATTGCAGAACCACTATGTGTGCAAGTTATCCTCCATCTACATCGAGTTCATTGAGAAGATCGGGTCACCCCATATCATCTTGGTATCAGAGCACCGGGTTTAATGGGTGAGCGACATTAATATGTAGTTAGGTTTTTTGTTCTGACCCATCCATAAAAAGCCACGAAGTTTATTAGGTTTGGATTTATTTGCCATAACCTAGATTGCATTGGTTCATCTAGTTTTGGTGCTGGTCGTAGCATTTTCCTTGGTGTAACTTTTTTCAATTTTCTTTGTTCTAATCCGAGTCGTAGGAGTCTATGTTTCAATATTGCCTTGTTATTTTCGTCGGAGTAAAGAGTCTAATTTGAAGGTTTCAGTATCTATTTAGTGCTAGAAATTTCATTTTCAGATTGTGTTATTTTTGTTTATTTCCATCCGAGTCCACATAAATTCTTATCTTTTCAGATTGAGAATCGTAGAAAGCCAATCTTGTGTGTAGGAAATTTTTTCCTAACTCACGAGACTAGCATTTTGATAACTCTGAGGACTCTCTATTAGGGTTTGTCAAGTATTTCCAATTATTGGTAGTGCTAAGTTTTACTCCATCGTAAACATTTGAGTTGGCCAAGTATAAAAAAAGAGAGAGGAAGAAGTTTCCTATCCAAAGTATATCAAAAAAATAAAAAGAGAGAGAAAGAAGAAAGAAAGAAAAGTGGCCATAAATTTTTAGTTCCGTTTGGAGTTTTAATTGAAGTATCAATTTATTTACCACTCTTTTCATTGCACGGGTAGTTGTGAGCAATCTTGTTCCCCTTTTATTGAGTGTTGCTAGCATCAATCGTTATGCGTTGCAACATGAGAAGTACTCCGAAATTAATTTTACGCTCATCCCTAAAGTTACAATCGCCCCCATTTATCTCCCTATCTGCGTTTCGATTGAGTCGTGTGTCATACGAACACCACTAGGATTGGTGAATTTGTGTTGTTAGGTCTCCCAACCAAACTCCGCTATATACCTTGGTCTATTGTGTGATAGTTTTCACCGTCAGTATTGGCTTCATCACATCTGTCCACGTTCTGCCCATACAAGTTGGTAAGCTACTTTAATTCACTCAGGAACGGTATGATACATTGTTTTCTTTCAGTTGAGTGCATTGAGAGTCGTTCCACATATACCCTAATTTTTTCTGTTTATCTCTTTTGTGTTTACTAAACCATGTCTTCCGAGGACGAGCATATCGATGTTTTGCAAAAAAAGGATCGTACTTCGCTAGTCTATTGGAATGAATATGAAGCACTCCGTAATCACTTGAAGGTAAAAATTGACAATGTTGTTGAACCATTTTCTACTTATTTGGAGAAAGTTGAGCTCAAATTAGATGGCGCTATTCACATGGTTCACGCAACACAGAGGCAAGTGACAACACTTCAACGTTCTATCACGGACTTAACATATGTTGTAGCTACCTTTCAAGCATCTATTGATGGTGAGACAAGTGTTCATGATCATCATGCTAAGCCAACTGCTATTTCAGATGGTTGTGGCAATGGAGGTTGTGGTGAGGAGTCATGTTGAAGATCATGGGCCTCATGGCTCCAGAAGTGATGAGTGATTGTCAACGGAAGTCAAAGAGAGAGGGCATGAAGAGAAGATGAGACATATCTTGTCTTGGGCCGCATGTGACTCAGGTACACAAGAACCGGCCAAAATTAGTACTAATCCTTTTTCTCGATTTACGTGCAGTACATCATTTTTATTTCTGAATGTTCCATGATTTATTCACTTGCTCAGTATTTTATTTTTAGTTTCCACTATGATTAGTTATTGATATATTTGTTTCCTTAGTGCATTTTGAATCATCTATCAGTGCTATTATTCATATGCGTTTATTTTATCTGATCAAATGATGTGTATTGTTGATGGTTATAATTGCACTGTCTTAAATGGCTGTGAGATAAATGATTGGTTAATCTTCCTTTAAGTACTTTGTGGTGTCTTTTCAATTAGTACACCAGTCATTTTTAGGCTAGATTATTTTAGTGCTTGTGATCTCTCAGATTGTCGCATCACCTCATAATTGACAAGAGAGTGATAGCACTATTTCCATGTGTGCTTTTGGTTTGAGTTTCTAGTTATCTTTTGAGGTGTGTTGGGTGTTGGGAGAAGGCCATCAATTTGAAAGAATTTTTGTGGCGCCCATTCACCACCCCTCTGGTCGCTACTCTCGGTCCAACAAGTGGTATCAGAGCCTGGTTAGGGTTTATCCATACCTTAACCGGTTCTAACCCAAGGTAGCAATCATGTCTTCTTCTGGCAAGGTTCCGTCCCTCGAGGTTTTTTGCTACAACTATTGGAAGACTCACATGTGAGCCTATCTATTAAGCCAGAGCTCAGGGATTTGGGATATGTGTGTTCATGCTACTTTTATTGTTCTTCCGGCTGCAGAGCATACTACTCCTGAGATAGTCGCTCTACGTGACCTGAACAACAAGGCAGTGAACATATTGTTTTCTGGTTTAGGTCTCAGTGAGTTTGAGCGCATTAGCCATCTCAACACTGCTCGAGAGATCTGGGCTACACTCCAGGCACACCATGAGGGGACAGCTCAGGTCAAGGCTAGGCTCTAATACGAAAACTTCTCACAGAAGCCGAGTGAGACTGTTGAAGCTTTGTTTGGTCGCTTTTAGTCGATCATTAACAAGCTTTGGGCCAACAAGGCCGATCATGATCAGGTGGTCTCAGATCATGAACAGGCGCTCAAGGTTCTTCATACCTTGGACCCTAAGATCTGGGAGATCAAGGTATCCTCTATTGTTGAGAGTGCTTCCTATGATACCTTGACTGTCGCAGAGCTTTTTAGTAAGCTCAAGACCTCAGAGGTTGATATCCAGTTGAGATCAAATCTCACTGGTTCTAGCTCAAAAACCCTAGCCCTTCCGACACCTTATGTTGATCCTACTGCTTTGAGCTGTGCTTTGTCCTCTTTGATGTCTATCACTAAGGACCAATTGGATTTGCTAGGAGATGATGGCCTTTGTCTGTTTAATAGCCGTGTTCATTATGTCTATGATAAGAGAATGTTCAAACGACATGGCACAAAACATGGCTGCTTTGAGTGTGGTGATCCAGGTCATTTTATCACCGGCTGCCCCAAGCGGAACACACACAAGATGGGCACCGGCGGTGGCTCCTATGACTCCAACAAGCACGACAGCTCCACCTTCACAAAGGGCAAGCCCAAGATGAGGTTCTTTCAAAAGGCCCTGAAGTACTACCGGTGTGAGAACAAGAAGCGAGACAAGGCCTTCTTCGCCGAGATGGAGAGAAGCTATTCCAAGATATCATCGTATTCTTCCTCTTCATCAAGCTCAAGCGATGAGGAGATTGTGATCAAGAAGGGGAAGGAAAAGGATGATCTGGCGGGCCTCTACTTCATGTCCTTCAGGGATAAGCCGATGAGCCACTCGCACCACAGTTGAAGTTCCCGCAAGAGCATCTGCTCAATAGCTCTTGTGATAAGGAAGATAAGGGCTCCCCCGACAACTCCAACGACAACGACGACGATGAGAAGGTATCTTCCTATGAGCAAGAAGTCGCTGACTTACTTGAAGAGAACCGTCGGGAGTTAAAATATTGGGAGAAACTGCTTAGAGGGGCTAAGAAGAGGATAGATGAGCTTGAGAGTGAGCTTGCCATGGCCAATGGCAAGATTGAGAATCTATCTTCTTTCCCTTTCTTGGGTGATAGCAGTGAATGCCCTAACTATGAGGTGTTGTTGTGTGACCTGTCGACTCTGAAGTCCAGGTACACAGAGAGGGTAGATGAGAGAGATGCTTTGGCCACTGAGCTTGAGAGCGCTCAGTTGGAGCTGAAAGAAGCTAATGCCATTGTCGTCGTTCCCTGTCTAGACTGCTCATCCCATCTAGCTATTTTAGCTGAGCTGAGAGCCAAGAGTGATGAGAAGTTGGGCGAGTTAGCGAGAGTCAGAGCTGAGCTGGAGCAGACTAATCTTGATCTTGAGACATTGTCAGTTCCACCCACTATTTGTGAGAACTTCTTGTCCTTGAGATTGGAACTAATCAAGCTAAAAGCTGACAATTCTATCCAAGTTGATAGAGAGTGTTAGATCTGCTTGTCTCAGGTGGAGGTGCTAGTTTCCTTGAGAGAGGAGCTAGCTGATGCTCAGAACGATAACTCTTACCTCCGTTAGATCCTAAGTTGGGTGAGTGCCAGAGAGCCACAGCTCGGCATGATGATCCAGCAGTTCAACAGGCAAGATGGGTTTGGAGTAGGTTACACCTACACCAAGGCTGACTTTGAGAGTTCCCTGAGTCGTGAAGTGGAGTGGAGTAAGATGACTCCAGAGCAGAGATATCCCAAGACTCACTCCACTGAGTCTTTTCAGGTCTATCAGCCCAAGGATGGAGTGTTACAAGAACAACCTAAAGCTCCACCCAAGAAGCCTATCTGGATCCTGAAGCCCAAGTAGCTCCACACTTCTCTTGACTCTCTACCTGGACCCTCTCACACCAAAGAGTCTACACCCAACACCACCAAGTCCAAGAACCCCAAGCCTCAACCACATCCCAAGAAGTCTACCTATCACTGTGAGTTCTGTCATAGAGATGGGCATCTTGAGGAGTTTTGCTTCAAGAGGAAGCGGGTTGAGAGAGCAGAGAGAGCTCTAGGTGGGCATGAGCAGTTCTACCAACATGGTGGTAGACAGAGAGTCCCTTGATGCGGAGAGAGGCTAGAGGCTAGGGCGCGTCGTGTAGGTGATGGTAGAGGAGACGGCTTTCATGCCCGTGCTCTGGAGGGTGGTTTTCGCTCCGGCAGAGCTCTAGATCGTTCTGGATATGGCTTTGGACCTCGTGACCGAGACTTTAGGCAGAACAAAGGACCACGCTTTGAGCCGCGTTTTTGTCCAGACACTTATGATTCTTTCTTCTTTCCTTCTTTTGAGCAGATGGCTCGACACTGGTTTAGCTCTATTGCTAAACCTGGTGTCGGACCGTTTGCTCCCCCTTATGACCATTGATATTGCAGGATCGAGGCCTAGAGGATGTATGGATCATGGATTCAGGATGCTCTCATCACATGACGGGGCATCACATATGGTTCTCCAACCTCACTTCCCCGAGCTCCAAGGAGTACATCACCTTCGGTGACAATAGTCAAGGGAAGGTACATGATATTGGTTCAATTCGAATCTCCGAGCATTTCTCTTTGAAGAATGTTGCTTTGGTTGGAAACTTGAGTTTTAATTTGGTCTCTGTTTCGCAGCTTCTTGAGGATTGCTTATAGGTTTGTTTTAAGAAGGGCATGTCTTCTGTTGTTGATTCTAGAGGATCTTTTGTTTGCCAGATCTTACCCTTCGGTAAGGTTTTTCGGATTGATTTCTCTAGTTCTTTTGGCCCTTCTCGCTGTTTGATCGATGGATCCTCTTCTGAGCTCTGGAGGTGGCATAGGAGGTTAGGTCATTTGATCTTTAATTTGCTAGTTAGATTGAGCTCTATGGACCTCATCTGAGGATTGCCCAAGCTTAAGATGGAGAAGGATCTAGTTTGCCATCCCTGTCGACATGGGAAGATGGTTGCCGCTTCTCACGCACCTGTTACTCAGGTGATGACTTTGTACCCGAGAGAGTTGTTACACATGGATACGGTTCATCCAGCTCAGGTATGTTTAGTTGGTGGGAAGTGGTATGCACTTGTGATTGTTGGTGACTTTTCTCGATTCTCGTGGGTTTTCTTTTTGGAGTCTAAGGATGAGGCTTTTCAGTTTGTTCATGATCTGATCCTGAAGCTGAAGAATGAGAACAATGGTCGGGTGCGAGCAATTCTCTCTAACAATGGCTGTGAGTTCAAGAATTCTCATTTCGTCAGCTTCTATAGTGATCAGGGTCTAGGGCACCAGTTTTCTGCTACTTACACTCCCCCACAGAACGGCGTTGTGGAATGAAAGAACCGCACGCTGGTCGAGATGGCTAGGACGATGAGCATAGGACTCCTAGGCGTTTTGGGGCTGAAGCCATAAACACCTCTAGCTATCTAGCCAACCACATTTTTCTTAGAGCTTACTTAGGTAAGACTTCATATGGGTTGTGGTTTGGCAGACAGCCCAAGGTGAGTCAATTGCGAGCGTTTGGCTGCAAGTGCTTTGTGCTCAAGAAGGGAGGGTGGCATTTGGATCAGTTTGAGTCTCATTGCTGGGATGGAGTTTTACTTGGTTACGCTTTGCATTCTCGAGGCTTCCGTGTTTGGAACCTCGACTCCTAGCAGCTTGCCGAGACATGCGAGGTTTCTTTCGATGAGTCCATGCCTTCATTTACTCCTTCCTTCGAGCTTTCTGGTGATCATGAGCTTGGAGAGTCCATCTTCGAGGAAGATGATGTGACTCCTATTGTTGATGAGGGTGGGCCTTCTGCACAGCCTGTAGACCCCACACCTTCTGAGACTTTGACTGAGGACAAGGGCAGATATTTGATCACTACTTCCACTTCAATCGAGCCCCCTCAATCGAGTCTAGAGGTGCCAGCTGTTGACTCCGATGAGGTGACATCTGATCATCTAGGATCCTGAGAAGTGCAGCGTGATCACCCCTCAGAGCTCATCATCGGTGATTTCACTACGAGATCCTTGCACACTCATACTGGCTCACTCGCTGTGTTTGCTGAGTCTGTTTTTGTTTCCACTTTTGAGCCCAAAGATCTTGCTCACGCTTTATCTCATGAAAATTGGATAAACGCCATGCAAGAAGAGCTTGAGAATTTTGTTCGCAATCGGGTTTGGATACTAGTTGAGCTGCCACCTAGATGCAACCTCATAGGCACCATGTGGGTGTTTAAGAACAAGCAAGGTGAAGATGGGGTTGTGGTGCGCAACAAAGCTCGATTAGTTGCCCAGGGTTTTTGCCAGAAAGAGGGTATTTACTTTGAGGAGACTTCCGCCCCTGTTGCCCATCTTGAGTCTATTCGCATACTTTTGGCATTCGCTGCTTCTAAAGGTTTTAAGATTTTTCAAATGGATGTCAAGAGTTCTTTTCTGAACGGGTACATAGAGGCGGAGGGCTATGTTAGGCAGCCCCCGGTTTTGAAAACCCTAAGTTTCATCGACATGTTTTCAAGTTGCAGAAAGCTTTATATGGTCTGGAGCAAGCCCTCAGGGCTTGGTATGATCGTTTAAAGCAGTTTTTGTTGGGGAATGGCTTTGTGATGGGTTCTGTGGACAAAACTCTTTTCTTACTCTGATCTGGCACTGATTTCTTGATTGCTCAGATTTACGTGGATGACATTATTTTTGGTGGTTCTACTAATGAGCTTGTGTCCATGTTTTCTAACCAGATGCATAGCGAGTTTGAGATGAGCCTCATGGGTGAGCTCAAGTAGTTCCTAGGGCTCTAGATCAAGCAGACCAAGGATGGCATCTTCATCCATCGGAGCATGTACACACAGGACATGCTGAAAAAGTTCGACTTCGGTGGAGAGCTGAAGCCTCAGATGACGCCCATGGGTACATCTGGGGGCATGGACAAGGACGAGAGCGGCGTCAAGGTCAACGAGAGAGAGAGAGTATCGAGGGATGATCGGATCGCTGCTGTACCTGACGGCGACAAGACCGGACATTCAGTTTGTCGTGGGACTGTGCGCGCGCTTCCAGTCTTCACCACGCGCATCTCATCGGAAGGCTACCAAGCGCATTTTCAGGTACCTTACATATGCGCCTGATCTTGGTCTTTACTATTCAGCATCATCATCTCTTGAGTTGTCTGGCTTTTCCGACGCTGATTTTGGTGGGTGCCGGCTAGATCGCAAGTCAACTTCCGGTACTTGTTAGTTTCTCGGTTCTTCGCTTGTTTCTTGGTTTTCTCGAAAACAATCTAGAGTTGTGCTTTCCACTACTGAGGCTGACTACGTGGCTGCTGTTGTCGGACCGAAAGTAGCGACCAGAGGGGGTGAATGGGCACCTAAAAAATTCTTTCGAATCAACGGCTTTCTCCCAACACCCAACACACTCAACAAACAATCAGTAGAAGCAAAATAGATCACAGGTACTAAAAATAATCTAGCCTAAAAATGATCAGTGTCCTAGTCAAAAAGACACCAACACAGTGCTTAAAGGCAGATCAACAGGACTTTCAACTCACAGGCATTTCAAGCATCATAGGAATAATCATCACAGTCATTTAACTAAACAAAATGAATGCAGTAAATAGATAGTGTTCATAGATGATTCAACAAACACACGATGTGTACTAAAATCGAGGAAGGAACAAGATATATTACTGTGCTTCAATGGAATTAGTACGCTCAGTGTACTGAATTAATTCAGCAAACAGCAAGTAAAGAAAAATACTTAGGCACAATCTTCAAGGATGAACTAATCTAAAAAATCAACTAGTCCTAGCCATAATTAGTTCACTAATCACGTACCAAATCTGAACGGAAGAGAAAATTAACAACAATAGACTTTAACCATTCAGAGTGAACACAACTAACTTGCCTCGATTTTCGAGACTCTTCATTTCATCAAAATAATATAGCCTGCGAATGTACAGTTTGTATCTTGTTTAATTCACCTGCTGCAGCTTAATGAAGCTCTGCTTCCACTAGTTTTGCTCTACAAGTCTGTTGGCGTCGGCTTCACGTCTCCCAGCCAATAGTGCCTTCAGTCCGGAGTCTCACGCCCGATGTATGCAATGCTCGCTGCCTAACTGCTGACGTGTTGCACGCAAGCACCTAGGTGCTAGGCTGCCTTGAGTACCACGCCGCCAAGATAGCTGTGCCTGTTGCTGCAGTGCCTCGTGCTCCGCAGCACGTAGCCCTACGCCTAGGCTGCAGAACTGCTGCTGCTATGCGAAGACATGCCGAGAGCTGTAGAAATCAAAGCCAAATGCGTACAGTCCAACTAAAGAAATAAATGCGTCCTAGCAGCAGAGCGCGTGGATCTTTGTGTTGAAGCTGTCCTCCACTGCCTACACGCGCTGCTCAACGCGGGCTATGGATAGGGCATGATGCCGCACGCCGCCTGCCATGCGCCTGCACACGCTGCCGTGGCGTCTCCGCTGTCGTGTGCCACACGCTGCCGTGGCGTCTCCGCTGTCGTGTGCCACACGCTGATGCCTGCCTCCAGAAGGAAAATGGTGAAAGTCTAAGCACATGCATCCGTGCAGAGCAGCGAAGAAAATTAGCTGGCGATGAAAAATCCTAGGAAAAATCAGTGGCGTGCCGATGAACAGGGAAAAACGGTTGCGGCGGTGGAAGAAAAATGGGGAATAGATTGAACTCGATTTTTTAATTGCAAATGAGTTAACCCTAACCCTAGGGGTTGGGGCCTATTTATAGGCAGCCCAACAAAAGGGAAAAAACAAATTTACCCCTAGGGTAAATTACACAAACGCTGAAAATAAAATTGGAAATGACCAAAATGCCCTTAGGGTTTTTTACTGACTCGAATAACATAGACTGTGGGCCTAAAGGCAAAATAAAAATATCCTAAATAAAGATAAACAGTGGTCAGCAGTTTTGCGCCGAAACTAACAAAGTGTCCATCGTCTTCACACTGGGTACCCGGATTGGGCCGGCACGATTCCGTAGCTCCCTCAGCCTGGTAATCGCTCGCCCCCCGTGTACCTGAGTTAATCCCGTTAAACATACCATTGGATCCTCTTCCACTCCTAACCCATGTACTCAGATTGGGCCGGCCCGACTCCGTAGCCCCCTCTGCCCGGTAGTCGCTCGCCGCCCGTGTACCTGAGTCACACGCGGCCCAGACACGGCAGATCTCATCTTCTCTTCACGTCTCATCTTTGACTTCCATTGACAATCACTCATCACATCTGGAGCCATAAGGCCCATACTCTTCAACATGGCTCCTCAGCTGCTAGCTGCTGCTCACAATTGGTTTGGATGATTTCCACCTTGAGAGATTTTGTGTTGATTTTCCTTGCCTGAGTACCCTTGTTTTGTGATAGCACCAGCGTGATTAGTGTAGGGAAAAACCCATGTCTTCATTCAAAAACCAAACATATTGATGAGCGCTTTCACTTTCTGAGGGATCAATATGAGAAAGGTGTTATTGATCTTGTTCATGTTGATACCTGTTGGGGGAAAATATCTCATCTTCGGGGTTATTGCCAAAGCAACATGAAGACAGCCAACCAGTTCGAAGATTGTCCGAAGGCCATCTTCGAAGGTGCTTGGAACCTGGTTCGAAGCCCGAAGGCAGGCATTGGTTCGAAGTATGTCTTCGAACCAAAGCCCTTCAGGATCTTTTCTGCCAGCTAAGATGGAAGACTTATCTTCTATCCTATTAGATTAGTCTTTTACCATTTTAGCCCTATTAAGGAAACCGAATAGTTTCCTTAATGTCGGTTGTAATAAAGGGGTAAATAGGTCTTTTCCTTAATGTTCAGGCCTATAAATACCCCCCATTTCATCCTGTAAAAGGGACCGATTACAAGTGATTCAATACACACTTTCGAACTATTCTAAGCTATTATCCTTTCGGAGGCTTAGAACAGTTTGCTTCGCAAACACTTCGTTTGTTAGTTTCTTTTCTACAGAAACCCGTTGCATCCCGAGCTTCAGAAGGTTCGCTTCGATCCGAGGTTCAAAGCTTCAAAGCTTTACAAGTATACCAGAGACGAAGATGCCAGTGAGTTTGCGCGTTCTTATGCCCTAGCAATTGAAGCTAGTGGCGGAGATAGAGAAACTATGGCGAAGTGCTTCCCGTTAGCCCTTCAAGGAGTGGCGTTGAGATGGTTCTGGTCTTTAAAGCCAGGATCAATCACTTCATGGTCACAATTGAAGAAGAAGTTTATAAGTAACTTTCAGGGCACCTTCGTGCCCCCCATGTCGATAGGAAGCCTTTTCCAAGTGAAACAGCTCCCCGGAGAAACATTGAGGCAGTACTTCAAGCGCTTCGCTCACACGAAGTCGCAAATTCGGGGGTTGTCCACATCCTCAGTGGTTGATGCGGCTCGGGAAGGCGTCAGTCATAAAGGCCTTCTGGATAAATTGCATCGGAAGAGCATCACCACAGTATCACAGTTGATGTCGTACTTCGAGGAGTACTCGAAGTCGGAAGAAGGTTGGCTTCGGAGGACTACTGCTACTTCGACAGTGTTGACAGAAGTTAAAGCAGAGGTGAAGGCTTCGGCTCAGCCGCAAGAACTAGTCTCCGAAGTGTAACATGATAGAAGAGAGGGCAAAAGCACCCTCGCTCTGAAGTCTTAAACATTGCACCCCCACAGAAGTTTGCACCAAGAGCTCCACAGTCTGCGGGGAACAAGTCCAGCGGCTGGAGGCCGCCAGGGAAAACGGCTGGCAAGGGCCAGACCCTTTTTTGCTGTATTCATGGAGAGAATCGAAGCCATGCAACTGACACCTGCAAGGCTATTCTTACCCTTCGGGGAGAATACTTGGAGAGAACTTCGGGTCGAGGTAGTACCGACCGAAGTCCAGCAGCAGCAGTGCGCTCGGAGCCGGTCCAGGCTGTGGCGCGGATAGAAAATTTTGATGCTGCAAGGCATCCTCCGGTGGCCAATGCTATGCCACCTCCGAAGCAAGAAGAAGGGCAAGATAGAGGGAAGAGAGTAGTTCTCCCTATCTCCGGAGGAGGTACCCTCGGAAGCATGTCCAAGAGACAGCGAAGAGAGTACGTTCGAGAAGTAGGCCACATTGGGACTTCGTCATCTGCAGCTGCAATGCCGGAGTGGTCTCATGTTCCAATATCTTTCTCTGCGGAGGATGCAGCTGGTATCAAGTTCCCGCATGCAGATCCATTGGTTATTACTGCTGATATTGCAGGAACAGAAGTCCGAAGGGTGCTAATTGACGGAGGTAGCTCGGCAGATATCATATTTGTGCAAGCCTTCGATCAGTTATGCATTTCCCGGAAGCATCTCCTCCCAGCGGCTCGTCCTCTGCAAGGCTTCGCAGGACCTCCGCTAGATGCACTTGGCCAGATAGGCCTGGAAGTAACCTTCGGAGAAGGTTTACTAGCCCGAACTGAAGAAGTTATCTTTGATGTAGTGGATGCCCCGTATGCTTATAATGTTATCTTCGGGCGAGGCATGTTGAATCAGTTCGGAGCTGTGGCGCATCACAACTACTTGTGCATAAAGATGCCCACACAATCAGGAGTTTTGACAATCTTCGGAGATCAAGCCATAGCTCGGAGGGCAGAATATGGTCATGGTCCTCCTCTTGATCCGAGGCAGGTAAACAGTGTCCAAGATAATGAAGAAATTTTTTCAGCCTCCTCCGAAGCTTCGAAGAAGTCATTTCCAAGACCAAGTCCCGAAGGAGAGATTGCAACGAAAGTTATTGTCAAAGATGGTAAAGAATACACCTTTCAATTTGGTAAAGATTTACCTCCCGAAGTTGCAACTTCTTTGGAAAAGGTCGTGGAAGAAAATTTGGATGTCTTCGCTTGGTCTGACGAAGATATCACCGGAGTCGATCGGGATATTATTGAGCACAGCTTGCTTGTAAACCCGAAGGCCCGGCCTGTTCGACAAGGGCTCCGGAAGATGTCCGCAGAGAGAGCTGCTCTAGCTAAGGACGAAGTTGAGAAACTGTTGAAGGCTGGGATTATCAGAGAAGTGGCCCATACAGAATGGTTAGCCAACCCAGTCTTCGTCAGGAAGAAGTCCTCCGGAAAGTGGCGCATGTGCATTGATTTCACATCTTTGAATAAAGCGTGCCCACGTGACCCCTACCCCATGCCCCGAATTGATCAACTAGTTGACTCTACTGCAGGTTCGGAGTTACTAAGCTTCCTTGACGCATATTCCGGCTATCATCAAATATGGTTGAAGCGCGAAGATGAAATCAAGACGAGCTTTGTAACTCCTTCGGGAGTCTTCTGCTATGTAAGAATGCCCTTCGGCCTAAGAAATGCCGGGGCTACTTTTTCAAGATTAATTGCTAAGGCT
Source organism: Zizania palustris (assembly GCA_019279435.1). Lineage (NCBI taxonomy): Eukaryota > Viridiplantae > Streptophyta > Magnoliopsida > Poales > Poaceae > Zizania > Zizania palustris. The sequence continues at coordinate 9,326,369 of JAAALK010000081.1, read as the reverse complement.
CTAGGTCATCAACTAGGTCGCAATGTGGAGGCCTATATGGATGATATTGTAATAAAGAGTGCTTTAAAGCACCAACATAGCCTAGACTTAGCAGAAACATTCAATAGCCTTCGGGCATGTGGGATCCGCCTTAACCCCGAAAAATGTATATTCGGAGCTAAGGCTGGAAAGTTGTTAGGGTACTTAGTTTCAAGCAGGGGAATTGAAGCTAGCCCTACTCAAATAACTGCGCTGCAGAAGATGGCTCCTCCCGAGAATTTAAAGCAAGTGCAAAAGCTGACTGGACGTCTGGCCGCACTTAGCAGGTTTTTATCAAGGTCTGCAGAGAGGAGCTTGCCAATCTTTAAAGCTTTGAAAGGGTCCGAAGATTTTGCATGGACACCGGAGTGTCAGAAAAGCTTCGAAGATATTAAAGATTATCTCAGCAATCTTGCTACACTTACGGTGCCTATTGCGGACGAAACCCTACTTCTGTATCTTGCAGCCACAGGCTCAGCAGTCAGCGCAGTCCTTGTCAGAGAAGCTGATATCAATGGGAAGTTGGTCCAAAATCCTGTCTATTTTGTATCCGAAGCATTGTCAGGAGCGAAGACAAGATACTCCGAACTTGAGAAGTTCGTTTATGCTCTGATAATGGCTTCGAGGAAGCTAAGACATTATTTTTTAGCTCACAATGTAATTGTACCAACTTCGTATCCTTTAGGAGATATGCTCCGAAGCAAAGATTCCACTGGAAGAATTGGAAAGTGGGCAGTACAACTAGCACCCTTCGGCATATCTTTCCTAGCAAGGACAGCTATCAAATCTCAAGTCCTAGCAGACTTCGTAGCAGAGTGGACTCCACCTGCGAAGTTGACTCCGGAGAAATCAGATGACGGAGTTTGGACTATTTACTCCGATGGGGCTTTCCAAGCGTCCGGAGCAGGCATTGGGGCAGTATTAATTTCACCATCAGGACAAAGAGCAATGTACTCCGCAAGACTCAACTTTAAGTCTACCAATAATATAGCGGAGTACGAAGGAATTTTATTGGGACTCCGGAAAGCACGTGCTCTAGGGGCTACAAGGATAATTATAAAAACAGATTCTCAGATAGTAGCAGGGCACGTAGATAAGAGTTTTCAAGTCCGACATCCACAGCTTGCAAAGTACTTGGAAGAAATTCGCAAGATCGAAGCACATTTCAAGGGTATTTCCATTCGGAGTATACCAAGAGCTGAAAACGTGCAAGCGGACATTTTAGCGAAGGCTGCTGCCGGAGCTGTGGATGTGCCTGACGAAGCTTTCTATGAGGAGCTCAATATACCTTCGGTGCCACAAGTTGCTTCTGCAGAGATTCTTTGCATTCCTAGTGCAGATTGGAAAAATTCAATCATAGAACTCTTGCAAGGAGGAACGAATTTGCCCGAAGAGCCCCAATTGTCAAGGTTAAAGCTCAGAGCAAGAAACTATCAGTTAATCAACGGTATATTATACAAGGCCGGAGTATGTTCCCCTCTACTCCGATGTATATCTCAAGCCGAAGGCCAAGAAATTCTTCGAGAAATTCACGAAGGCCTTTGTGGAAGTCATTTAGCCCCTAGAGCTCTGGCAGGAAAAACACTTCGCCAGGGGCTTTATTGGCCCACAATAACAGCTGATGCGGAGAGCTTAGTCCGCACTTGCCAAGGATGCCAGTGGATGGGTCGACGGAGTCATCGCCCACCAACAGCTCTTTAAGTCATTGCTCCGGTATGGCCTATGGCCAGATGGGGTATGGATCTAATTGGTCCCTTTCCGTTAGCAAAGGGAAATCTAAAGTTCGCAGTGGTAGCCATTGAATATTTTTCTAAGTGGGTCGAAGCAGAGCCCTTAACAGCTATCACTTCGAATAATGTACAGAAATTCTTCTGGAAGAACATTATTTGTCGGTTCGGAGTGCCTAGATATCTCACAGTTGATAATGGAACACAGTTCGACGCAGAACCCTTCAGGAAGTTTTGCGAAGACCTAGGCATTCAACTATGTTTTGCTGCAGTAAGACATCCTCAGTCAAATGGAGCAGTTGAGCGAGCCAATGGAAATATCTTATCAGGGCTAAATCGAAGAATAGTAGGACTATCAAAGGGACTGTGGACCGAAGAGCTTCCGAAGATTCTGTGGTCCATTCGGACTACACAAACAAGGTCCACAGGTTTTACTTCGTTCAGACTGCTATTCGGAGATGAAGCTATGACTCCAACGGAGCTCAAAGGGGGATCATTTCGCAGCACCGAACCAGACATCGAAGAGGAAAGACAAGCTTCGTTAGATTTGTCAGAAGAGACAAGGCTTCGAGCTGTAGCTAATTTATCAAAGTATCATCAGCAGACGAAGACTTGGTATGACCCGAAGGTTAAGCTCAGCGAGTTAAGGCCGGGTCATCTTGTTCTACGAAGCATTATAGCACCAGGGAAGCTAGGCAATAAATGGGAAGGTCCATATCTAATCGTCCGCTCGGGGCGCCCTGGTTCATTTAAACTAGCTAATTTAGAAGGTGAAGAGTTAGCACACACTTGGCATGCGGAGCACCTAAAGCGATACTTCGCATAAGGGCTCCTTGTAATTCGCTTGTAATCACCTCTAAATTAATAAAGCATACACCCTGTGGCTTGCCTTCCCCTTGACGCTCCTAGTCTCCCGAGCGGACGCGCTGGGACGGAAGTCGTTCGAGAGGGAAGCGTCATTAAGCAGGGCTGTATTTCCGGACTTCGTACCCTTAAAGTCGAAGCTTCCGGTGTGGTGGCTGAAATCCATCCGGAGCCCAAGCTGATACCTTGTAGGCATCCGTAAAAGAGCCAATACCACATTCTACGGAGTCCAAGCTTCGGCTGGTAGACTTCCGTAAAAAGAGCCGAAGGTGGCCAAAATCTGCGGAGTCCAAGCTGCAGCTTGTCAGACTTCCGTAAAAAGAGCCGAAGGTGGCCAAATTCTGCGAAGTCCAAGCTCCGGCTGGTAGACTTCTGCAAAAAAGAGCCCAAGTGGCCAAATTCTGCGAAGTCCAAGCTCCGGCTGGTAGACTTCTGCAAAAAAGAGCCCAAGTGGCCAAATTCTGCGAAGTCCAAGCTCCGGCTGGTAGACTTCTGCAAAAAATAGCCGAAGGTGGCTACAATTTCTGCGAAATCCAAGCTCCGGCTGGTAGATTTCTGCAAAAAACAGCCGAAGGTGGCTAAAGCAAAACAGCATTTAAGCCATGAGCTTCGAATGTCTGTTCTTATAAGTCCAAAGTGACAAAATTCTTAAGACATTAAAATGTCCTCGAAGTTATCTTAATTGATTTCTTTCGTAAATGCAAACAAAGGTACCAAGTTACCATTCTTCTGACTACAAATAGTCGAAGATATTTCATAAGATTTCAAAAGATCTTTAAAAATGACAGAGGGGCTCCGAACCCCCAAGAAAAAATTGTACTCCGAAGTTTTTTCTTTGCGCATAACCATCTTTGAATACAGTTCGAAGTTGCTTATACCCAAAGAGGGGCTAGTAATATGGAGACAATTTTAAATCGGCATTCATTATCGAAATAAATGTATTTACAGATTACATTATGAAAAATTGGTATCTATACCAAGAAGGAATCGGAGACCTCTTCGGTCCCGAGAGCTAGGGGTGGAACGACTAGTTCCAACATCGGAAGTTCTAAGAACTTTACGTTTAACTCTCTTCCTCCCCTTCGAAGCTCTAAAATCCTTCTGCTCTTGTTGAAGCTCGGCCCAAGTTCGAAGCCGCTCGGGGCTTCTTTCCCAGCTTCTAAGATCTTCAGATCTTTTATTTTGGGCTTCACCTTCGTCTTCGGACCAATTAGTGTCTTCAGAAGACGAGGTGTTTGCGTCGATCTCTTTATCTTCCTCTTTAATATAAGACAATACGTCTTTGATTACTTCGGGCGCAATAACGCCGGAGTCATCTCGAGGGATAAGGAATCGAGGACGCTTATAACTCTTTAGAAATTCGAAGGTGTTCCACAGTGAGCGAAGTTCGCTGTTAAGCTCTAACACTTCGATATCTTCCATAAGAGGCAAAGCCTAAAAATGTGAAACAAGATTTTCATTGACAAATATTTACAAGCATCAGCTTTACATAATCAAAAAATCCTAAATAATCCTAAACCTGCGGGTTCGGAGGAGGCTGACTGCTCGAAGCTTGACTTCGAACTTGCTTTTGGCGTTGGCCTTCATCAATCCAAGCCTTGATCGCAGATCGACCTTCGGCTCTCCACGAAGTCTGGAAGGCTCGCCAAGCAGTAGCCACGCCTTCGGAAGGGGTCAGAAGTCTTGCGTCGTCGAAGGTGATGGAGCCCTCTGCGTTCGGAGTAATTACTCGGCCCAAATCCTCGTAGTAACGAAGTAATCCAAGGGCAGACACTTGTCCGGAGAGTTCTCCATAACGCATGCCTGCTGTCTTCATTTGCTTCGCTGCTCCTTGGATCCTTTTTAACCGGCGCAGCAGAGTCACATTGTCATCCGAAGGTAGTGATCCAGTAGTACCGAAGTACTCCAAGACACCTAACATCTGTTCGATGACCTCCGAAGCCACCTTCTCAGACTTAAGCTTTTCCTCAATAAGCACATCTTTGGCAGAAGTCGTTTCAGCTAAAACTCCGGAGATTCTAGCGTTCTCCGTAGTCAAAGCATTCTTTTGAGTTCGGAGTTGACCAGCCTCTTCTTGTAGCCTTACAAGTTCGGACCCCTTCGCGGCATCCTCTGTCCGCAGTCTTTCAATCTCCGCTCGAAGCACAATTCTTTCTGCTTCGAGCTCTTTCTTCGCAGCCTCCAAGCTTTGCCTAGCCCTTCGTTCTGCTAGTATTACATTGTCCATTTGAGCTACTCGACCTTCGGAGAAGTTAAAATTCCTTTGAAGAGTTTCGTTCTCTTCCCGAAGTTGAGCAATTTCGTTTTCGCTCGATAAAGCTGCAGCGCGAGCTAAGACTGCTTGCTAAGAAAAAAGAAAAAATGAAATAAGAAATTATTCATATGTAATTTGTTATTTGGTTCGAAGATGCTTTATACCTGATAAGCTGCTCTTTCCATAGCAAGGTTAAGCTCCGAACCCTTCACTCTGCTTAAGCGGGCTACCAATTCAGTTTCCCCGACTTGGCGACTGGCTTCACCCAAAGGTTTAACCAAAGTCCCAAGTCCGGTTTTCTCCTCCAAAAAAGGAGTTATGAGAGGAAGCAATTTTGAAGCTTTCTGGTCAGCCCTGCTTAGCGAAGGTCCGGAGAGCTCTTCCGAGGCCCTTGGAACTTCTAAAGATGGCCCTCCTTCAGTTGATTCACTTTCATCTGTTGAGTCAGATGAAGTCGATCCTTGAGTTGGAGGTTCTATGTGTCTTTTTCCTCTTCCAGGCCCCGGTAGAGTGACTTCTGGTCGTAGCTCCGAAGTTGTCGAAGGTTTTTGAATTGTATCTTCGTGAGATGCTTCGACAACTGGAGGTTCTGCGAAAACAGAAATATTATACATTGTATAATTTTGCAAAAAATTGATAAAAATTATGCAAAATTTACCTTCGACATTCTCTGGAATATCGAGTACCGGACTGATCGGAGGATCGAAAGTATAGTCCTCATCCGAATCAGCCGTTAAATCTTGGACTACAGGAGCATCGTCCTGGGGAGTCCTCGTTACTTCTTCAGGAATCGAAGCCATAGTGATTTCGATCCCACCTTCGTTCACAGGAACTCCGGCCTGAGTAGTATCTTCTTGAACTACCAAAGTCATTGGTTGATCAGCATTATCTCCAGACTCCGATACGTTCGCAGGCACTTCGGCCTCTTCTACACCCATAGGGGTTTCGAATTGTCCTTCCTGGGTATCCGGAGCTCTTACTTCCTCGACGTTGGCTTGGGGCTCCGGTATACCTGCAGTATCTTCAATATGAATATTTCGTTGAGCTGCATCTTCCTCAATCAATTTCATTAAAAGTATACCTTCGTCTTCTTTAGAGCTAGAAACCGAAGCTCTTGAGCTTGAAGGTGCGAGGTTCTTCGGCTTTCGAGCCACCTTCTTCGTCGGAGTCCTTGCGGAGCTAGAGGCCCCAGCTTCGGCTACTCTTTTCTTGGGTCTTTTCTCTTGAGGCACCCAGTCCATCAGAGGGGGCGGAGTTAATTCCAACATTCCCCATACTCTGTTAAATCTCTCCCAACTCCCGACTAATTTGATTCGCCATTCTTTTTCCGACGGAGTTGGAGCACCCAAAATCTTCTCCGAAGCCCTTACAATTTGCTCTGAAGTAATAGGGGCTGAAGAAGCTAAAAATAAAAAATAAAAAATAATAATTCGAGTTAATCTTTCTTCGAAGTAAATATGTACTATGCATGTTGGTTTCGAAGTTACCTGCGGGGCTCGAAGTATAGTTAATTTTGCGAAGACCACCTTCCGAGTCATCTTCGAAGACGATAGGCCAGTTGGCCATCAACGGAGGAATTTGAAGTCCGATGAATTCTTCGGCCAGGTCCCGCATACTTAACCTTCGGCTGATTTTCTGAAGTAAGTTGAGGCGAGCTTCGAGTTGGCCTTCTTCAGGTTGCACTAAGGCCTCTTTCCGGAATTGGATTTCTTTGAGTGGCCCCGCCAGAGGACTGTTTGCTCCAACTTCGGCATAAAACCACCTCAGGACCCAGTCGATGTACCATCTAGCATTGATGGCCTTAGCAGGGAATTGCAACGCATATTCATCGCGAAGCCTAAAATTGATGCTTCCGAAGGAGACCACCACTTTTTCACCTCCAGAGCCTACGAAGGTCTTTGGCTGACAAGTTGCTCTATGCAGTGCTGCGAAGACTTCAGCCCTCCCCTCACAACCTTCGGCTCTCAGAGCCCACTCGAAGATAGCTAATCTAGCTACAGCATTCGGAGACAACTGAGGGAGGGTTACATGAAACAAGTCAAGGACTTCGGCCAAGAAATCTACAGCAGGGAGGCCCAAGCCTGCTTCGAAAAAAGCTTCGAACACTACGACTTCTCCGGGTCTTGGTGATGGGATTGCTTCTTTGCCTGGTCTTCGAACCATTACCCCATTGCTAATCTTACCCCCTGCTGTGATTGCCAAGGACTCTCTTTTGCAGGTCGAAGGTCCCAATTCAAAGGACTGATCCAAATATTTGGTCGATGGAGGGCACAGACCTTGGTCATCGGGGATTTGGGGATTTCTCCCCCCTGCCGCCATGGACATTGCCGCCTGCATCGAGGGTGCCGCCGCCAATGTTGCCGCAGCTGCTGCTGCGGCTGCCTGCTGCCGAGCCAAGGTCGAAGGCGGCGCAGATCCTTTGGTCTTCACCATCGCGATTGCCGGATTAACCCGAGAGAATGGAAGCTAGGGCTCAAGAACTTGAGGGCTAGGGTTCAAGAACTCAAAGGGCTCAAAAGGTTTTTGACTAAGAGGAAGCGGTGAAAAGGTAATCAAGTAAGTTCTGGAGTTCTTTATTTATAGCCTAAACTTTCCGTTTGTTACCGTTTGGGCTCTGCCCTTTCGCATTCCCGCCTGTTATTTTCCTCCGAAAATAACGCCTCGTATAACTCCGTTAGAAACAGAAACTAACGGTTATATTTTCTAAGTCCAAAAAGACTTTCGAACTTCCTGAGTCAGTTCTAAGATAGTTCGAAAAGTAATTACCTTATGACTGATTCGAAGTTCATACCTTCATGTATTTCGGAGATAAAACAAAAATCAATAACCCCTATGATTGGTTATCTTTTCTTTTCGTATACTGCTCTCCTAACGTTACAGGTCGAACGGAGAAGCGTATTCGAGGGGCTACTGTTGGGGGAAAATATCTCATCTTCGGGGTTATTGCCAAAGCAACATGAAGACAGCCAACCAGTTCGAAGATTGTCCGAAGGCCATCTTCGAAGGTGCTTGGAACCTGGTTCGAAGCCCGAAGGCAGGCATTGGTTCGAAGTATGTCTTCGAACCAAAGCCCTTCAGGATCTTTTCTGCCAGCTAAGATGGAAGACTTATCTTCTATCCTATTAGATTAGTCTTTTACCATTTTTACCCTATTAAGGAAACCGAATAGTTTCCTTAATGTCGGTTGTAATAAAGGGGTAAATAGGTCTTTTCCTTAATGTTCAGGCCTATAAATACCCCCCATTTCATCCTGTAAAAGGGACCGATTACAAGTGATTCAATACACACTTTCGAACTATTCTAAGCTATTATCCTTTCGGAGGCTTAGAACAGTTTGCTTCGCAAACACTTCGTTTGTTAGTTTCTTTTCTACAGAAACCTGTTAGCGTAATCTTTTACGCCAACAATACCCATCATCAGTTGGCTGACCTTCATACCAAACCCCTAGATCAGTCTACATTTGAGCGTTTGCGAGGGGATTTGGGAGTTGTGTATCCTTTTTAGGATATTTTGAGTCTATTTTCTTTCTTCTATACTCTTTTATTGAGTCTTTTCGTGTGAGTTCATATCATGCATATTCACATATCACACTTTGAGCTTGCTTCAATTATATGATTGAATTGCTTTACTTATTATAGCTAGTATATGCTTTTGAATACTTGTCGATGATCATGCTTTGCTTCAGTTCACATGATATATCTGATAGCTATCATATGCATGGCTTTTATGCTTTAAAATAAAAAATGATCACCATTGCTTCTGGTAACTAGCATGTGTAGGTTGAATGCTCTTGATATGTTTGACATGCCTGGTAGCTAGTTCCTTACTTAGATGTAGATATGCAACATGGATATCTGTATGATTTAACATGGAAAATATACTATAAAATAATAAAAATCAGAAAAATGAAAAATCCATGCCTTTTATGCTTAATTGAAAAGATCCAGGGGGGTTTGCTATGTCGCATTGCATTGTTCTCGACTGCTTACCGTAGCAATTTGGTATGAAGTAGGATAGTGTTATGTATGCTAAGACCAATGTCTTAAGCTTCTGATGGTCCAGTTCTGGCCTAGGCTTGACTTGGTCGGTTAGCATAAGGTTGACATGCAAATAACCCCTGGCAAAACTGAAAAAAGGAAAAGAAAAAGCCTGAAAATTAAAAAGGTTACAAGTTTGTTGAAGCTCTTTGTTTTGGACAATGCTTATCTTGATAGATATCAGCTAGCTTTTGCATCTCATGTTTTATTTTGCTTGTCGACTAGGAAATGTGGTGATGCTTTTATTTGCAAAATTCTAAAAATGCGTGCTAATGACATTCTTTAGATATCATCTTTTGCACTGATCATGCCATGTGTCTTAGACAATATTTTGTGCTATACTTGCTAGAAGTTGTAATTGGAGTCAATGATATCTGAGAAGCATGCTTGTTACACTCCACTTGCACCCTAGTTGCATTCATTGCATATTTTGAGGGGGCTGCACTAATCATGCCATGTATCTTAGATAATATTTTGTGCTATACTTGCTAGATGTTGTAATTGCAGTCAAACATATCTGAGAAGCATGCTTGTTACACTCCACTTGCACCCCAGTTGCATTCATTGCATATTTTGAGGGGGAGCTGCATTTCAGGGGGGGTTTGAGTTTTGTGTCTCTTTTGAGTGGATTTAGTCACACTTGATGAGTCCAATTGTCAATAAGGGGGAGAAATTTTGGGTTACTTGATCTTTTAGAAGAGTTTAGGGGGAGTTTTGGTTTTCTCTGGGATTTATTTCATGGAAAGTTTTAGTCTCTTGTGTTTTTGTCTTCGTGTTTCCACATGTTTTGCAGGTTGTGAAGCATTGCTGAAGAGAGTGTTGACAATACACTCATCAAGGGGGAGATTGAGGAGCCATGTTGAAGATCATAGGCCTAATGGCTCCAGAAGTAATGAGTGATTGTCAACGGATGTCAAAGAGAGAGGACATGAAGAGAAGTTGAGACATGTCATGTCTTGGGCCACATGTGACTCAGGTACATGGGCGGCGAGCGACTGCTGGGTAGAGAGGCTGCGGAGTTGGGCCGGCAATCTGGGTACATGGGCCAGGAGCGACAGGGGATCTGCTAGTTTGTTGACCGGGTTTGACCCAGGTAAATGGGCGGCGAGCCATTGCCGGGCTGAGGGAGCCGCGGAATCGGGTCGGCCCAATCCGGGTACCCAGTGCGAAGATAGCGGACGCTTTGTCGGTTTCGGCGTAAAACTGACGCAACCATCCAAGACCGCCCATCGGGGATCTGACCGTCCTGAAGCGAAGCCGTAGCTGCTACGAAAGCTCCACATCAAGACAAGTTACCTTTAGATAGGATTTTACTATTTTGCCTTTTAGGCCCACCATCTGTGTTAGTTGAGTTTGTAAAAATCATAAGGGCATTTCGGTATTTTCTATTTTATTTCGGCGTCTATAAAAAACCCTAAGGGTAAATTGGTTTTTTCCTAATTTATTGGGCTTCCTATAAATAGGGCCCCGATCCCCCATAGGGTTTACAACTCATTTGAATTAAAAATCAGAGTTCACTTTTTACCTCTTCTTCTTCCACCTTGCACAACCGCCGGTTCTTCTTTCCTCTGAAAATTTCATCACAGACTATGTTTTTTCTCTACCGGCGCACAGTGTTCCTTGTTTCTACCTACCAGGCATGTAAAAGATAGCAAAACCATTCAGCCTACACATGCTAGTTACCAGAAGCAATGGTGATCATTTTTCAATTTTAAAGCATAAAAGCCATGCACATGATAGATATCAGATATAACATGTAAACTGAAGCAAAGCATGATCATCAACAGGTATTCAAAAGAATAGACTAGCTAGAATAAGTAAATCAGATCAATCATATAACAGAAGCAAGCTCACAGTGTGATATGTGAATATGCATGATATGAACTCACACAAAAAGACTCAAGAAAACAGTAAAGAAGAAAGAAAAGACTGACTCAAAAATATCCTAAAAAGGATACACAACTCCTAAATCCCCTCGCAAACGCTCAAAAGTAGACTGATCTAGGGGTTTAGTAAAAATGTCAGCCAACTGATGATGGGTATCAACATGAACAAGGTCAATGACCCCTTTCTCATATTGATCCCTCAAAAAGTGAAAATGCACATCAATATGTTTGGTTTTTGAATGAGGACATGGGTTTTTCCTTACACTAATCGCACTGGTACTATCACAGAACAAAGGAACTCTGGCAGGGAAGAACAACCCAAAATCTCACAAAGTAGAAATCATCCAAACCAACTGTGAGCAACAGCTAGCAGCAACTACATACTCAGCCTCAGTAGTAGAAAAAGAAACTCTAGATTGCTTTCGAGAAGACCAAGAAACAAGCGAAGAACTAAGAAACTGGCAAGTACCGGAAGTCGACTTGCGATCCAGCTGGCACCGACCAAAATCAGCATCGGAAAAGTCAGATAAATCAAGAGACGATGATGCTGAATAATAAAGACCTAGATCAGGCGCATAGGTAAGGTACCTAAAAATGCTCTTGACAACCTGCCGATGAGATGCGTGTGGTGAAGACTGGAAGCACGCGCACAGTCCCACGACAAACTGAATGTCCGGTCTCATCGCCGTCAGGTACAATAGCGATCCAATCATTCCACAATACTCTCTCTCGTTGACCTTGACGCTGCTCTCGTCCTTGTCCAGGCCCCCAGATGTACCCATTGGGGTCATCTGAGGCTTCAGCTCTCCACCAAAGTTGAACTTCTTCAGCATGTCCCGCGTGTACTTACTCTGGTGGATGAAAATGTCGTCCTTGGTCTGCTTCATCGGGAGCCCTACAAAGTACTTGAGCTCACCCATGAGGCTCATCTCAAACTCACTATGCATCTGCTCAGAAAACTTGGACACAATCTCATTAGTAGAACCACCAAAAATAATATTGTCCACGTAAATCTGAGCAATCAATAAGTCTGAGCCAACTCTGAGAATGAAAAGAGTTTTGTCCATAGAACCCATCACAAAGCCGTTCCCCAACAAAACTGCTTTAGGCGATCATACCAAGCCATGGGGGCTTGCTTCAGACCGTATAAAGCTTTCTGCAACTTGAAAACATATAGAGGAAACTAAGGGTTCTCAAAACCGGGGGGCTGCCTAACATAGACCTCCTCCTCTATGTACCCATTCAGAAAAGCACTCTTGACATCCATTTGAAAAAGCTTAAAACCTTTAGAAGCAGCAAATGCTAAAAGAATGTGAATGGACTCAAGACGGGCAATAGGAGCGAAGGTCTTCTCAAAGTCAATACCCTCTTTCTGGCAAAAACCCTTGGCAACTAGTCGAGCTTTGTTGCGCACCACAACCCCATCTTCACCTTGCTTATTCTTAAACACCCACTTGGTGCCTATGGGGTTGCATCCAGGTGGTAGCTCAACCAGTCTCCAAACCCGATTGCGAACATAATTTTCAAGCTCTTCTTGCATGGCGTTTATCCAATTTGCATTAGAAAGAGCATGAGAAACATCTCTCGGCTCAAAAGTGGCAACAAACGCAGACTCAGCAAACACAGCAAGTGAGCCAATAGAAGAACGCAAGGACCTCGAAGTGAGATCACTGAAGATGACCTCTGATGGGTGATCATTCTGAACTGCTCGGGATCCTAGGTGATCTGATGTCACCTCATCGGAGTTAGCAGCTGGCACCTCTGGACTCGACTGAGAGGGCTCGATCGAAGTGGAAGAAGTGATCAGAGGTCTGCCCTCATCCTTAGTCGAAGTCTCAGAAGGTGTGGGGTCTGCATGCTATTCAGAAGGCCCACCCTCATCAACAGCAGGAGCGTCATCATCTTCCTCGAAGATGGACTCTCCAAGCTCATCATCTCCACAAAGCTCAAAAGAAGGAGTCGGCGAAGGCATGGATGTGGGATCGGAATGGCGACTAGAGGAGGGGTGAATAGGCGCCTCGACAAATTCTTTCGAACGTGATGGCCTACTCAAATCACCCAACGCACCTCTAAACACTCAATATCAAGTTTTAAACCAATTAGCACAAATTTGATCTCAACTAGATTCAAAAATCCAAAACAGCTTTGTTTCAAGATTTTTAATCAACACAAATCAAAACACTCACAGCTTTGTTTGGTTCAGTGTGTATTTCAAAATCAGATCAATTTTAATTCTTCACATAAGATTCAGAATAATAACTAGACAGATTTGAATGAACTACACATGCTGAAAACAGATTTACCAACTTGGACTAAAATGTGAAAAACAGCACTGTTGAAAATATGAGATATAAACTCAGAACAGAATCTTCACTTCAACAAAAACAACTCAAGTATTCAGACTGGATAGGTTGAACAGAAACACATTTTATCCACAACTCAGATCTGAACCAAAACAGCATCCATACACTGATTATAGCTAATTTAAGACAAAACAGAAAAACAGATTGCAATTCAGTTCAAATATTGAAAGCGGTACTGAAACTTCTATTTCTATTTCAGGAAACTGCAGTGAGCAATTTTGGAATACCTGTATAGCACAATACATAGCAAAACTGAACTGAAACATACAACCAATAGCAATTACTGATTCACAACAGGAAGCTCACTTCACAAAATATATCTCAGCAGATTGAATTAGATATGTTAAATAGCACACAGTTTTGAATCTCAGTTTCAATTCTGAACAAACAGTACTGAACAGATTCATTGATGTTTTGTAAACTGATCAGATTTCTACTTGATGCACAAGAGTAAACTGCAAAAACAGTACAGAATTGACACCTTCAGAAGCTGAAACAAAAACCAGATTAACAACCCTTCTACCAAATTTGTATGAAGTTTCAATGCACATAGCACACACAGCTAAACAAAATCTGGACAGACCAATTCTGAAAATTTAGAGTGAAGATAAAAATGTTCTTGAGGAATATATCAAATCTGTAAAACAGGTTTCAATTTTTTGATGAACATTCTTTAGTAGTTAACCAAGGTCCAACCATATCTGACTTCACTCATGAAACAATTTAGAATTCAGTAGATGTAATCTATTAATAGCACTTCTTGAATCATTTCTGAAAACAAACAGTACTGCAAAACTGAAACAACTTTGTTGATGAATACTGAAAGGATGGATCATACCTGAATCAGATTGTTTTAGTCTAGAACAACATTCATCCAAAGAAGCAAGTGACTAAATCAAACTCATTCAATGCAACTAATCCTCAGGTTCAACTCCAAAGAGGATAAAATTCAGAACTATACAGATCAAACACTTAGGTACTAGAAGAAAATAGAGATATCAGATGATTGAAAACTGAATAGACAAGCACACATATAATCTGAAATGAAGATAAAACTAAACAATATTTCAGATCAATCTTTTTGCCATTCTTCACATACACAAGTCACACAATCATCTAGAAAGAGGACTAACTTCATGAAACAAGTAAACTGACAGCATTCAAAAATAGAGCCTAGAACAATTGACTTGCAAGAAGACTAACTAGATTCAAGGATCCATCAAGTTCAACACAGAACATAAAAATTCCTCAATGAATTTCCATAGAAAACATCAAACAAGTCATCCTAAAATTTTCAGAGAGAAAGGATGAATACTTACTGGTTTAATCACTTGAAATCAAACCACACTTTATGATGAACAGGAGCGTGTCGGCAGCACTGTATCGCAATCGAAAAATCCTGCGCTGAAACAGAGATTACAGTGAATAGTTGTGCCGTAGTTCCTGTGCTCAATCCGAAAATTCACTAGAAAATACTGTTCACCATCCAAAACTCTTCAAACTGAAGTTTTGTCATGTTTTTTTAGCAAAATTTGTCTCTGAAGTGCTCAAATGGTTCAGCCAACTTGGAGGGATAATATCCTACCAACTACTCTTCTAGAAGCCCCCAATTGACACATAGACCCTTAGTAATTTCAGATTTAACAATTCTGAAAATTACCCTATAAAAACTAAAAGTAAAATTACAAATTGACTCTCCTTTTAATATAATTTCAGAGTAGAACCACTCCAAAAATTATAGCAAGAGGTTACACTACTAAACTGAAAATTTAAACTAAAACTAGACCCCTATTTATTGAATTAACAAAAACAATAAACGTTTCGACGGTTTTCAGCAAAAACCTACAATGCCTCTCAGCCCTTCGACTCGTGACACCACTTCATGACTCCGAGCGCCAGCAAGCCACTTCCACTCTCGATCCCCTCGAGCCGCCTGAATGCTTGTCCTAGCCTCCCTCTCACGAACCCGGTCGACACGCCGTCGCAGTCAGCCGTCTATCCAAGTCTCGCTCCATCTCTTCGTGCACTCTTGAGATCTTCTCCAACTTCGCCTGGCCTCCCTGATCCTCCGGCATCAAGCTCCCCGCTCGACCCTCGATCACCCGCCGTCGACAATTGGTTAGCATATCCTCCCTGCACAAACAAGACAAGCCAAAACAAGAACACGACGCACTGCCGAAACCCTCGGCAGCCAAACATCCATTTCACATCGAAACCCTCGATGCACTCAAACCATTCTCATCCACTCAACTGCTCAGATGCTCATCCTAGTCAATCACTCATCATTCAGACCGAAACCACCCTTGGTTTCTCAATCTCCCCCCTTGATGAGTGCATTGACAACCCCAAAGCAAAGACATGATGAGGCTAGCAAGTTACGCGCACAAGTGACCATAAAAACTCATAAAAGAGAAAAATATGTCACTTGGTAAAAGATCTCCCTATTTGGGCAAAAACCTTAGGCAAGGCAAAGCAATAGAATCTTGATGCAACATGCAAAGCAGCAACAAAGCAACACATTTCAACATCAAAGCCAAAGCCAACTCCCCCTTAACCAAGCTATCCAAAAGCCAAAGAATTATGTAGATCATTTCTCCCCCTTTGACAATGCAGGCATCAAGGAGAAAAAAATATGCAAAGTGGGGAATGAGGGTAAAGCAGAGATGTGAGCTTCTGAAACATGAGCAGCTGCAATTACAGTACAAACAAGCATTTGCCTTGAATATCATCTAAAAGTACTATATGACAACCAAAAATGAATACCATCTAAACAAAAAGCATGAGCAAGCATTTTCAGACTTTTGCAAATAAAAGCATCACCGCTCATACTAGTATACTAGACATGTCAAGGCATGAGATGCAAAAGCTAAACAAACACACACTAGATAAGCGTATCCCACTTCAAGGTGCTTCAACAAACATGATATGCAATGAATTTCAAATTTTTCATTTTTGTGCTAGGGGTTATTTGCATGTCAACCTTATGCTAACCAACCATGCTAAGCCTAGGTTGAAACCATAAGAAGCTTAAAGCAATGGTCTCGACAAACACTACAACGTCCCGGTTCTTAACAAAGTGCTATGGTAAGCCGTCCAGAACAAAATAGTGCGACAAAGCAAACCCATCTGGATCTTTTCAAATTTCAGCACACAAAAGCATGAATATCATCCATCTTCATTTTCATTCAATTTTCACTTTCATTTTCATTCAATTTTGATGAAATCAAGTTGCGTATTAGCATCGAAGTAAAAAGGACCTAGCTATCAGGTGTGTAAAAGACTGCAAAAGCACTCAGCCAATTCATGCTAGTTTCTAGACTAAGCAGTGACCATTTTCAAAATTTCACAAATAAAAACCATGCTCATGACAATTATCAGATGAAAACATGCCAAGAGTCAACAGTATTAAAGACAATACTACAAAGGCATAACAAAGCATGTACTTGTAAAAGCAATTAATCATATGACAGAAGCTTATGCAATGCTACACAGCTCCCCCTCAAAACATGCTAGTATCTCTTCGGATGCTCAGTGAGAGGGTCAGATAAAATTGTTTTGGAATCCAGCAACGCAAAACTCGAGATCCAGGCAAAGTAGTAGACTGACCATGCACAGGAGATAAACCATGATAAAAAGTGTGTGGTCTAGCAATAAAGCGCGAATGTGGAAATCGACGAGGTCTCCCAACCTATTGAGCATCAAAGCCTCTTACACGTGGTCTATCACCATATGAAGAATGGTGTACACCACGAGGGGAAAAATCACTCTCAAAACCATGTAGGGCCTCAAAATCAAGATAAGAGCGAGAAGCAGACTCATGCATACCTAAAGATGGGTAATGCATGTCCTGAAAGCTCATAGCAAAAGACCGTCGCTCATCCCTGATACGCCGAAAGTAAAACCCAACCAAATGACCCACCCGATGACAATAAGAACAGTGATAAACTTTGTTGGGTCTGTGAGTATGGGTCTCGGGCGCAAATCTCACAGTTTTCTTGGGTTTTGACTGTGGAGGTTCATCTGAAGCACGAAGAGCTTTCTTTGTTGGTTGGGTAGGATTCTTGGCTTTTTGATCGGTCTCTAACTTGGCTCTCTCTTTCTCAAGGGTAGTGGGAGGAGTGAGCACAGTTTCGCTCAAAGTGTTTGGAGTGGTTCTCTCATAACCCAACCCGAGAGCTAACTCTGCCCTGTCAGCACACATTTTGGTTTTAGCCAAAAGCAGGTCCATCCTACCCTTTCCTTCGGTGCATTTTTCCACAATGGAGAGAAGGTAGTCATTCTCACATTTCAATTTTTCCGCTTGCTCTCTAGCAAAGCTGAGTTGGTTCTTAAGGGTGATGCAAGTGGGACACGCCGGCTGCATATCCTTAGAACGCTCAGCACTCTCCAATCTAGCCTTAAGTTCATCAACATGCCTATCTCTCAAATTGATGCTCTCAACAAGCAAAGGATAGTTCAGGCATTCGTTAATGACCGTAGGACTAGACTCCACCAACAAAAGCTGTTTTTTAGTTAATTCAAGTTTTTCAACAGTTTGAGCATGTATAAAATGCAGCTGAGCAAGCTCATCCATAACAATAAGACATGACTCACAATCGGCAACATCAGACTTAGATTTCAAAATAGCAAGTTCAGTGGAGATAGCTTCAAGTCTGAGTTTTAGTTCTTTACGTTCTTTAGCAGCAAGTTTAAGCAATCTGTCCTGAGAATAAATAGCATCATGCAATTCATCATTCTGAATAAGAAGCTGATCATGGTATAGATATACCTCAGAAGTGTCGAGCTCGTTGCTGCTGTCGTCACCGTCGACCGCAAAGCAAAGGTCGGTGAGGTCCACTATCTTCTTCTCCTTCTTGGGAGGCTCCTCTTCCTCTGAGCTTGGCTCCTCGCTTGACGTGCTGTTGATGTCGCTGAGGGCGGCCACAAAAGCTCTAGCTACTCTCTTAGCCAATTTTCCTCGCTTTCCTCTGAAATAGGGTTTCTTGTTCCATTTTTGGGGCTTGTGCTCATTTTCATTTTTAATTTTTAGTTTAGGGCAATTTGCTTTTATGTGAGACATATCTCCACATTCAAAACACCCATGTCACCCTCCTCTCCTTTGGTCTCGTCTATCATTGTAAAAGCGAGTGAACTTCCTGACGATGAGAGCTATCTCCTCATCATCTAGAGCATCCACTTGTTCTTTTGTGACATAGACAAGGGAGGATGAGTCAAAAGCACCAGAGAAAACACAAGCTCCAAAAACGCCAGACAAATTACCTCCTGATGAGGTGCCACTGTTAGGGCTAGAACACAAAGCAATCGAAGGCAACTAAGATTTTCCAGGTCCTGGTCGAGATGTCTTGGCAATCTCAGTGGACTTAAGCTTACTGAAGAGCTCATCGCATGTCAAAGTATCAAAACTCGCAGAGTCTTAAATGCTTGAGATATTTACTTCTCATATACTATGATCCAGAGCATAGAGCAGTTTGATCACTCAGTCATGATCAGAGTAAGCTAGCGTCCCAGTGGAGTGTAAGTTACTAACAATGTCATCAAAGCGAGCAAACAAAGCATCAACAGATTCGCTAGGGCCTTGCACGAACATTTGGTATTCTTGATTATACGTGATCTGCCTCCTAGCCTTAATCTGTGATGTGCCTTCATGAAAAGTACTCAAGGTCGAGAAAATTTCTCGTGTAGTGAGAAGGTGATGGACCCTGTCGAACTCGTTGCGACTTAGACTGATAAAAAGAATGTTTCTAGCCTTGCTATTACATTCATATTGTGCCTTCTCAGTCTCTGAGGTACGAGTGTCAGAAATCACATACTGGGATGCAACAATGTACCATATCGCACTTCCTTGGCTAAGAAAATAAGCCTCCATGTGCACCTTCCAATAGACATAATCTCGACCATCAAACATCAGAATCTTTGTGTTCCTTTCCATGTCGCCAAAACAAGGATCACAACCGGTTAAGGTCAACTCGTGATCAAACCGGCTCTGATCCCAATTGTGGGATCGGAATGGCGACTAGAGGGGGGTGAATAGGCGCCTCGAAAAATTCTTTCGAACATGATGGCCTACTCAAATCACCCAACGCACATCTAAACACTCAATATCAAGTTTTAAACCAATCAGCACAAATTTGAGCTCAACTAGATTCAAAAAACTAAAACAGCTTTGTTTTAAGATTTTTAATCAACACAAATCAAAACACTCACACACAAGATCAATTCAAGTTTGAAGAAGTGAATCAACTTGTCTCAATTCAATCTCAAATGTAAACACTGTACTTCTGAAATTTGTCGGACAATGAAGAGTAAAGAGTATTTCAACTAGGTTTAGAATTCACGGTTTGGTTCAGTGTGTATTTCAAAATCAGATCAGTTTTAATTCTGCACATAAGATTCAGAAAAATAACTAGACAAATTTGAATGAACTACACATGCTGAAAACAGATTTACCAACTTGGACTAAAATGTGACAAACAGCACTGTAGCAAATATGAGATATAAACTCAGAACAGAATCTTCACTTCAACAAAAACAACTCAAGTATTCAGACTGGATAGGTTGAACAGAAACACATTTTATCCACAACTCAGATCTGAACCAAAACAGCATCCATACACTGATAATAGCTAATTCAAGACAAAACAGAAAAACTGATTGCAATTCAGTTCAAATATTGAAAGCAGTACTGAAACTTCTATTTCTATTTCAGTAAACTACAGTGAGCAATTTCAGAATACTTGTATAGCACAATACACAATGTTGGGGGCAAATACTTCACCCTCAGGACTTTAGAGATTGACAGTCAAAGCTAACTAATCGGCTTCGAAGCTCGTGCTTATGTCCGAAGGTGGTGAAGTTTCTAAGCCAAAAGGTGCTTCAGCTTACAATTCGAAGGTACCCTCCTTAGGCTATGAAGCTTCGGTGGAAAACAGCAAGACTGATAAGATGTTTGCCTTATCTTCTTACTCCGGGTAGATTTTACCATTTTAACCCTATTCGGGGTACCGAATAGTTTCCACTATGTCGGTTGTAATTGAGGGGTAAATAGGTCTTTTCCTTAGACTTTTTGCCTATAAATACCCTCCTTCTTACCCTATAATAGGCATCGAATACTCAGCTATTCAATACACAATTTTGGACTACTTAAGCTATTATCCAATTAGGAGGCTTGAGATAGTTCTCGACACAAATCCACTATTTGTGAGTTCTTAATCTTAGAGAACATGTTAGCGTAATCTTTTGCGCCAACACACAACAAAACTGAACTGAAACATACAACAAATAGCAATTACTAATTCACAACAGGAAGCTCACTTCACAAAATATATCTCAGCAGATTAAATTAGATATGTTAAATAGCACACAGTTTTGAATCTCAATTCAAATTCTGAACAAACAGTACTGAACATATTCATTGATGTTTTGTAAACTGATCAGATTTCAACTTGATACACAAGAGTAAACTGCAAAAACAGTACAGAATTGACACCTTCAGCAGTGGAAACAATAACCAGATTAACAACCCTTCTACCAAATTTGTATTAAGTTTCAATGCACATAGTACATAGAGCTAAACAAAATCTGGACAGACCAATTCTGAAAATTTAGAGTGAAGATAAAAATGTTCTTGAGGAATATATCAAATCTGTAAAACAGGTTTCAATTTTTTGATGAACATTCTTTAGTAGTTAACCAAGGTCCAACCATATCTGACTTCACTCATGAAACAATTTAGAATTCAGTAGATGTAATCTAGTAATAGCACTTCTTGAATCATTTCTGAAAACAAACAGTACTGCAAAACTGAAACAACTTTGTTGATGAATAGTGAAAGGATGGATCATACCTGAATCAGATTGTTTTAGTCTAGAACAACATTCATTCAAAGAAGCAAGTGACTAAATCAAACTCATTCAATGCAACTAATCCTCAGGTTCAACTCCAAAGAGGATAAAATTCAGAACTATACAGATCAAACACTTAGGTACTAGAAGAAAATAGAGATATCAGATGATTGAAAACTGAATAGACAAGCACACATAAAATCTGAAATGAAGATAAAACTAAACAATATTTCAGATCAATCTTTTAGCCATTCTTCACATACACAAGTCACACAATCATCTAGAAACAGGACTAACTTCATGAAACAGGTAAACTGACAGCATTCAAAAATAGAGCCTCGAACAAGTGATTTGCAAGAAGACTGTCACCGACCAGGTAGTTGGTCGAGGGCCTAGACCTCTTCGTCGCGGTGTTGCTACTGCGGCGACACGACGAAGAGGCAGGGATACAAGAAGGCAATAGCCAAACTGAATACTCGACAACTCCCTCTAGGCATCGGTTTTGTTTATATAGGTACAAGACCAATCTAATCTAATACAACTCTAACAAACTCCCATAACTAACTTTGACTACCTGGACTCCCTAACTACCTGGACTCTTTAATTAAGTACTTGCAGATTGACTCCCTAACCACCTGGACTCTTTAATTAACCTGCACTTTAACTAATCCCGCAGCTACAGTAAAGGCGGTACTGTTCACGGGCGGGCCAGGCCCTTCATCCCATAATTTGAGGCCATGACATCTCTTCCCCCCTTGAAAACCAGCTCGTCCTCGAGCTGGGCTACTGGTGCCACCAAGTCAGCCCACGTTGATCCCCAACCGTCAGCCAGGCCATCATCCGTGCTCATGAGGGTGTGCTTTGCACGGTCAGGAAAGTAGTGTTGGCCTCCGCAGCACTGTTGATGTCGCCGGTGTGCTTTGCACGGTCAGGAAAGTAGTGTTGGCCTCCGCAGCACTGTTGATGTCGCCGACTGAGCCGTCGTCGCCTGACTTGGCCCTACCGAGGCTGCCCACACCACCACTGGAGAGGCCTTGGATGCCTCCCTCCTTGGTGGCATGGAGGATTCACGGGATCAGTGGTGGTCTGAGGATGTTGCAGAAAAGGATTCTAGACGAGCACCTCCAACATGGCTACCCTCTCCTCCAAGGCTGGGTCGGCTGCAGCTTCTCTTTAATCGTGTCCGCCTGCTTCATCACCACTTCTTCCAATTGTACGACTTTTGCCTGGAGTGGTTGAAGTGATTGCAACTTCTCTTCGATGGCATCTAGGTGCCTTTTGATGGCATCTAGGCGCTGCATAATAGCCTCCAGTATGTCATCAACGGTGCTCCCCAAACCGGTGCCAGATTGGGAATTCATTGCAGCGGAAGAAGAACCCGAGAGCTCTGATACCAAGTTGTCACCGGCAGGGATTTCGGGGGAATTAGAAGGAACTAAAATTCTTAATTGATAAGGAAATGAGGTAGTTGGTCAAGGGCCGGGACCTCTTCGTCGTGGTGGCGCCGTTGCGACGACGCGGCGAAGAGGCAGGGATACAAGAAGGCAATAGCCAAACTAAATACTCAACAACTGCCTCTAGGCATCGGTCTTGTTTATATAGGCACAAGACCGATCTAATCTAATACAACTCTAACAAACTTCCATAACTAACTTTGACTACTTGGACTCCCTAACCACCTGGACTCTTTAATTAAGTACTTGCATATTGACTCCCTAACCACCTGGACTCTTTAATTAACCTGCACTTTAACTAATCCTGCAGCTATAGTACCGGTTGTACTGTTCACGTGAATAGTACTGTGCGGTACTGTTCATAGGCGGGCCAGGCCCTTCATCCCATAATCTGAGGCCATGACAAAGACTAACTAGATTCAAGGATCCATCAAGTTCAACACAAAACATACAAATTCCTCAATGAATTTCCACAGAAAACATCAAACATGTCATCACAAAATTTTTAGAGAGAAGGGATGAATACTTACCAGTTTAATCACTTGAAATCAAACCACACCTTATGATGAACAGGAGCGTGTCGGCAGCACTGTATCGCAATCAAAAAATCATGCGCTGGAACAGAGATTATAGTGAATAGTTGTGTCGTAGTTCCTGTGCTCAATCCGAAAATTCACTGGAAAATACTGTTCACCGTCCAAAACTCTTCAAACTGAAGTTTTCTCAAGTTTTTTTAGCAAAATTTGTCTCTCAATTGCTCAAATGGTTCAGCCAACTTGGAGGGATAATATCCTACCAACTACTCTTCTAGAAGCCCACAATTGACACATAGACCCTTAGTAATTTCAGATTTAACAATTCTGAAAATTACACTATAAAAACTAAAAGTAAAATTACAAATTGACTCTCCTTTTAATATAATTTCAGAGTAGAACCACTCTAAAAAATTATACCAAGAGGTTACACTACTAAACGTAAAATTTAAACTAAAACTAGACCCATATTTATTGAATTAACAAAAATAATAAACGTTTCAATAGTTTTCAGCAAAAACCGACAAAACCTCTCAGCCCTTCGACTCGTGACACCGCTTCACGACTCTGAGCGCCAGGAAGCCACTTCCGCTCTCGATCCCCTCGAGCCGCTTGAATGCTTGTCCTGGCCTCCCTCTTGCGATCCCGGTCGACACGCCATCACAGTCAGTCGTCTGTCCAAGTCTCGCTCCGTCTCTTCGTGCACTCTTGATATCTTCTCCAACTTCACCCGGCCTCCCTGATCCTCCGGCATCAAGATCCCCGCTCAACCCTCGATCACCTATCGTCGACAATTGGTCAGCATCTTCTCCCTACACAAACAAGACAAGCCAAAACAAGAACACGACGCACTGCTGAAACCCTCGGCAGCCAAACCTCCATTTCACATCGAAACCCTCGATGCACTCAAACCATTCTCATCCACTCAACTGCTCAGACGCTCATCCTTGTCAATCACTCATCATTCAGACTGAAACCACCCTTGGTTTCTCAATGGAGTCATCAAAAGAAACCTCACAGGTCTCGACAAGCTGCTGGGAGTCGAGATTCCAAACACAGAAGCCTCGAGAATGCAAAGCATAACAAAGAAAGATTCCATCGTAGAACCTAGACAGAAACTTGTCCAAATTCCCTTCCTTCTTGAGCACAAAGCACTTGCATCCAAACGCTCGCAAGTAACTCACCTTAGGCAGTCTGCCGAACCGCAACTCATATGATGTCTTACCTATGTAAGATCTAAGAAAAAATGTGGTTGGCTAGATAGCAAGTTGTGTTCATGGCTTCAGCCCAAAAGCGCCTAGGAGTCCTTTGCTCATCGAGCATCGTCTTGGTCATCTCGACCAGCGTGCGGTTCTTTCGTTCCACAACGCCGTTCTGTGGGGGAGTGTAAGGGGCAGAAAACTGGTGCTCAAGACCCTGATCACTACAGAAGCTGATGAACTGAGAGTTCTTGAACTCAGAGTCGTTGTCAGAGTGAATTGCTCACATCCAACCATTGTTATCGTTCTTCAGGTTCAAAATCAGGTCATGAACAAACTGAAAAGCCTCATCCTTAGACTCCAGAAAGAAAACCCACGAGAATCGAGAAAAATCGTCAACTATCACAAGCACGTACCACTTCCCACCGACTGAGCGTACCCGAGCTGGACCTATAGTATCCATGTGTAACTAGATCCTTCTCCATCTTACGCTTGGGCAATCCTCGGATAAGATCCATAGAGCTCAATCTGACTAGCTGGTCAAATCTCAAATGATCTAACCTCCTATGCCACTTCCAGAGCTCAGAGGAGGATCCAGCGATCAAACAGCGAGAAGGGCCAAAAGAACTAGAGAAGGGTAAGATCTGGCAAACCAAAGATCCTCTAGAATCAACAATAGAAGACATGCCCTTCTTAAAGCGAACCTCTGAACCATCCTCAAGGAGTTGCGAAACAAAGATCAAATTAAAATTCAAGTTTCCAACCAAAGCAACATTCTTCAAAGAGAAATGATTTGAGATGCGAATCTAGCCAATACCTTGTACCTTCCCTTGACCACTGTTCCCAAAAGTGATGTACTCCTTGGAGCTCAGGGGAGTGAGGCTGGAGAACCATCTGCGATGTCCCGTCATGTGGCGAGAACATCCTGAATCCATGATCCACACATCCTCTAGTCCTCAATCCTGCAAGATCAATGGTCATGAGTGGGAGCAAATGGTCTGACACCAGGTTTAGCAAAGGATCTAAACCAGTGTCGAGCCATCTGCTCGAAAGTTGGAAAGCAGAAGGAATCATAAGAGTCTGGACCAAAACGCGACTCAAAGTGTAGTCCTTTGTTCTGCCTAAAGTCACGGCCACGAGGTCCAAAGCCGTATCCAGAATGACCTGGAGCTCTGCTAGAGCGAAAACCACCCTCCGGAGCATGGGCATGAAAGTCGTCTCCTCTACCACAACCTACACGACGTGCCCTGGCCTCTAGCCTCTCTCCGTGTCGAGGAACTCTCTGTCTACCACCCTGCTAGTAGAACTGCTCCTGCTCACCTCGAGCTCTCTCTACTCTCTCAACCCGCTACATCCTGAAGCAAAACTCATCAAGATGCCCGTCTCTCTGACAAAACTCATAGTGATAGGTAGGCTTCTTGGGATGTGGTTGAGACTTGGGGTTCTTAGGATTGGTGGTGTTGGGTGTATACTCTTTGGTGTTAGAGGGTCCAGGTAGAGAGTCAAGAGAAGTGTGGAGATGTTTAGGCTTTGGGACCCAGACAGACTTCTTGGGTGGAGCTTTAGGTTGTTCTTGAAACACTCCATCCTTGGGCTAACTAGCCTGGAAAGACTCAGTGGAGTGAGTGTTGGGATATCTCTGCTCAAGAGCCATCTTACTCCACTCCACTGCACGGCTAATGGCACTCTCAAAATCAGCCTTAGTGTAGGTGTAACCTACCCCAAACCCATTCTGCCTCTTGAACTGTTGGATCATCATGCCGAGCTGTGGCTCTCTGGCACTCACCCAACTTAGGATCTAACGGAGGTAAAAGTTCTCGTTCTGAGCATCAGCTAGCTCCTCTCTCAAAGAAGCAAGCACCTCCACCTGAGACAAGCAGATCTCACACTCTCTATCAACTTGAACAGACTTCTAAGCTTTTAGCTTGATCAGTTCCAATCTTAGGGACAAGAAGTTCTCACAAACAGTGGGTGGAACTGACAATGTCTCAAGCTCTAGCTTAGACTGCTCCAGCTCAACTCTGACTCTCGCTAACTCGCCTAACTGCTCATCACTCTTTGCTCTCAGCTCAGCTAAACTGGCTAAATGGGATGGGCAGTCTACACAGGGCACGACGACAGTGGCGTGAGCTTCTTTCAGCTCCAGCTGAGCGCTCTCAAGCTCAGTGGCCAAAGCGTTTCTCCCGATACCTCAACTCCTGACGGTTCTCTTCTAGTAATTCAACAACTTCTTGTTCATATGAAGATACCTTTTCATCATTGTCATCGTCGGATTTTTCGGGGGAGCCCTTCTCTTCCTTATCCCCAAGAGCCATTGAGCAGAAGCTCTTGCGGGGTCTTCAGCTGTGACGCGAGCGACTCTTCGGCTTGTCCCTGAAGGCCATGAAGCAGAGGCCCATCGGATCATCCCTGTCCTTCCCCTTCTTGATCATGATCTCTTCATCACTTGAGCTTGAAGACGAGGAAGAAGACGATGACCTCTTGGAGTAGCTTCTCTCCATCTCGGCGAAGAAGGCCTTGTCGCGCTTCTTGTTCTCACGCCGATAGTCCTTTAGGGCCTTTCAAAAGAACCTCGTCTTGGGCTTGCCCTTTGTGAAGGTGGAGTTGTTGTGCTTGCCAGAGTCGTAGGAGCCACTGCTGGTGCCCTTTTTGTAATTCTTCCGCTTGGGGCAGTCGGCGATGAAATGACCTGGATCACCACACTCAAAGCATCCGTATTTGGTGCCGTGTCTTTTGAACATTTGTTTATCATAGACACGACGCACCCGGTTGTTAAATAGACACATATCATCATCTCCTAGTGAATCCAGTTGTCCTCAGTGATAGACATAAAAGAGAACGCAACACAACTCAAAGCAGCAGGATCAGTAGAAGGTGTCGCAAGGGCCAGGGTTTTTGAGCCAGAACCAGTGAGATTTGATCTCAACTGGATATCAACCTCTGAGGCCTTGAGCTTACTAAAAAGCTCTGCGACAATCAAGGTATCATAGGAAGCACTCTCAACAATAGAGGATACCTTGATCTCCTAGATCTTAGGGTCCAAGGTATGAAGAACCTTGAGCGTCTGTTCATGATCTGAGACTAGCTGATCATGATCAGCCTTGTTGGCCCAAAGCTTATTAATGATCGATTGAAAGCGACCAAACAAAGCTTCAATAGTCTCTCCCGACTTCTGTGAGAAATTTGCATACTCACACTGGTAGGTCTGATAGAGCCTAGCCTTGACTTGAGCTATCGCCTCATGGTGTGCTTGGAGGGTAGCCCAGATCTCTCGAGCAGTGTCGAGATGGCTAACACGCTCAAACTCACTAGGACCTAAACCAGAAAACAAAATGTTCACCGCTTTGCTATTGTTATGGTGTTGGGCGATTATCTCATAAGACGTGCGCTCAGCAATAGGAAGCAAAGAAAAATTAGCATGAACACAAATATCCCAAATGTCCGAGGTCTGGCTCATGAGATAGGCTCGCATGCGAGTCTTCCAATAAGTGTAGCCAAAAGCTTCAAGGGACAGGACCTTACCAAAGAAAGTCATAATCACTACCTGAAGTTAGAACAGGTTAAGGTATGGAAAAACCCTAACCAAGCTCTGATACCACTTGTAGGACCGAAAGTACCGACCAGAGGGGGGTGAATGGGCGCCTAAAAAATTCTTTCGAATCAATGGCCTTCTCTCAACACCCAACGCACCTCAACAAACAATTAGCAGAAGCAAAACAGATCACAGGTACTAAAAATAATCTAGCCTAAAAATGACCAGTGTCCTAGTCGTGGAGACACCAACACAGTGCTTAAAGGCAGATCAACAGGACTTTCAACTCACAGGCATTTCAAGCATCATAGGAACAATCATCATAGTCATTTAACTAAAAAAATGAATGCAGTAAATAGATAGTGCTCACAGATGATTCAACAAACACACGATGTGTACTAAAATCAAGGAAGGAACAAGATATATTAATGTGCTTCAATGGAATTAGTACGCTCAGTGTACTGAATTAATTCGGCCAACAGCACGTAAAGAAAAATACTTAGGCACGATCTTCAAGGATGAACTAATCTCAAAAATCAACTAGTGCTATCCATAATTAGTTCACTAATCACGTACCAAATCTGAACGGAAGTGAAAATTAACAAAAATAGACTTTAACCATTCAGAGTGAACACAACTAACTTGCCTCAATTTTCGTGCCTCTCCATTTCATCAAAATAATCTATCCTGCAAATGTACAGTTCGAATCTTGTTTAATTCAACTACTACAACGTAATGGAGCTCTGCTTCCACTGGTTCTGCTCTTCAAGTCTGGTGGCGTCGGCTTCACGTATCCCAGCCAACAGTGCCTTCAGTCCGGAGTCTCACGCCCGATGGCGAAAGGCTGAGGACGTGGATCCGTGCAGAGCAGTGAAGAAAATTAGCCATCGATGATAAATCCTAGGAAAAATCAGTGTCGTGCGGATGAACAGGGAAAAATGGTTGCGGCGGCAGAAGAGAATAGATTGAACTCGAATTTTTAATTGCAAATGAGTTAACCCTAACCCTAGGGGGTTGGTGAGGAGCCATGATGAAGAGCGTGGGCCTCATGGCTCCAGATGTGATGAGTCATTGTCAACGGTAGTCAAAGAGGACTGAAGAAAGGAGAAGACCTACTATGTCTAGGCCACATGTGACTCAGGTACACGGGCAGCAAGCGACTGTCGGGCAGAGGGACCGTGAAGTCGGGCTGGCCCAATCCGAGTACATGGGCTAGGAGCAGCAGAGGATCCACTGGGCTGTTGACCAGGATTGACTCAGGTATACGGGCGGCGAGCGATTGCCGGGCTGAGAGAGCTGCGGAATCGGGCCGGCCCAATCCGGGTACCTGGTGCAAAGTCGGTGGACGCTTTATCAGTTTCGGCACAAAACTAATGACCGCTGATCTTGGATCAGACTGTTTAGAGGCAAAACTGGCCGCCATATACGTGTGGGTCCCACGTCCGGCTCAGCTAGCTGTGGATGTAGACTGTTTGCTTTTTGCACAGATTTTTGCCTTTACCAGCAGTGTTTCTCCGAAGTGTGCACTGTGCGAAGGTACTTCGACAGTAGGCTTCGATGAAGCTTTCCGAAGCTCCGAAGTCCAACGTTGATGAGTTGCGGGCTTCGGTTTTTGTTTTGGAGGTGTCAGCTGCGAAGTATGCTAGGCGTTCGAAGCCTGTTTTTCGCGTAGGCTCCACAGAATAGCACTTTGTGCTTCAGTAGCTCTTTCATATTTTCTGTGAGGATTTCGCTGTTATTTTCGAAGCCTGCATGATAGCTACGATCTAGCTTTTCTGAAGTATGTTTTGATGGAGGTATCACTGCCCGAAGCTATATCGTGGGCCCCACATTGTTTTATCCTCGTTTCAGTGTTCAGAACTTCGAAGTTTTCTTCTCGAAGTATAGGCTCCGTAGTTTTGCTTTTGTAGGTACTTCACTGTCAGCCTTCGGAGTCTCTACTTATTAGAAGTGTTGTTTGAATATTTTGTTTTGCTCTGTTTTGAAGCTAACTTTGCTATCTACACCTTCGCACAACAACTTCGAGGCACACCTCAGCTCGACATCAACAACCTTCAGTACTGCATACCTCGCATAGACTTCGACACCTACAGGCTTCGCACCTCTCAGGCTTCGTCAAGTACCGAACAGGAGACAAATGTTTGAACAGTAAGACTCATCTCTTTTACGTGCACTCAGATTAATTGTTGTGATGAGTTATTTCTAAGAACTTTGATCTGCCTATGTTTTAAATGTTTTGTTAATCTGCCTTTAAGCACTGTGTTGGTGTTTCTTTGACTAGGACACCAGTTGTTTATAGGGTAGATACTATTAGGCTTTGACGATCTGTTTACGTTTTCCTGATAAGTCTTTTGAGGTGTGTTGGGTGTTGGGAGCAGGCCATTCATTCGAAAGAATTTTTTTAGGTGCCCATTCACCCCCTCTGGTCGCTACTTTCGGTCCTACAAGTGGTATCAGAGCCTGGTTAGGGTTTTTCCATACCTTAATCGGTTCTAAAACCTAGTAGTGATCATGATGTCTCCTAGAAAGGTCCCGTCCTTGGAAGCTTATGGCTACAATTATTGAAAGACTCGCATGCGAGCCTATCTCATGAGCCAAAGCTCGGACATCTGGGACATTTGTATTCACGCTACTTTCACAGTGTTGCCTGTTGCTGAGCGCACTACTCTAGATATTGTTGCCCAGCATCAGAACAACAACAAAGCGATGAATATTTTGTTTTCTAGTTTAGGTCTCACTGAATTTGAGCGTGTGAGCCATCTCACCACTGCGAGAGAGATCTGGGCTACCCTCCAGGCACACCATGAGGGGACAACCCAGGTCAAGGCTCGGCTCTACCAGACCTACCGGCGTGAATATGAGAATTTCACACAGAAGTCGAGTGAATCTGTTGAAGCGTTGTTTGGTCGTTTTCAATCGATCATAAACAAGCTTTGGGCCAACAAGGCTGAGGGTGTTTAGTTAGTCTCAGATCATGAGCAGGCGCTCAAGGTTCTCCATACCTTGGACCCTAAGATCTAGGAGATCAAGGTATCCTCTATCATTGAGAGCACATCTTATGATACCTTGACATTTTCTGAGTTGTTTAGCAAGCTGAAGGCCACTGAGGTTGATACCCAGTTGAGATCAAATCTCACTGGCTCTGGATCAAAGACCCTGGCTCTTGCTACACCGTCTACTGACCCCTCCTCTGTGAGCTGTGCTGGGTTCTATTTGATGTCTATCACTGAGGTCCAGCTCGAGTCGTTAGGAGATGATGACCTGTGTCTTTTTAACAACCGGGTGCGTTGTGTTTATGACAAGAGAATGTTCAAAAGACACGGCACGAAATCCGGGTGCTTTGAGTGTGGTGACCCAGGACACTTCATCGCCGACTGCCCCAAGCGAAATGGTCACAAGAAGGGCGCCGGTGGTGGCTTCTACGACTCCGGCAAGCACGATAGCTCTTCCTTCACAAAGGGCAAGCCAAAGACCAGATTCTTCAAAAAGGCCCTGAAGGACTACCGGCGTGAGAACAAGAAGCGGGACAAGGCCTTCTTCGACGAGATGGAAAAGAGCTACTCCAAGCGGTCCACGTCTTCTTCCTCTTCATCGAGCTCAAGCGATAAGGAGATTGTCATTAGGAAGGGGAAGGACAAGGACGATCCAGCTGGCCTTTGCTTCATGGCTTTCGGGGACAGGCCGAAGATTCGCTCACATCAGCACCGAAGATCCCGCAAGAGCTTCTGCCCAATGGCTCTTGGGGATAAGGAAGAAAAGGGCTCCTCCAATGACTCCGACGACGACAACAATGAAAAGGTATCATCTTACGAACGTGAAATCATTGATTTACTTGAAAATAATCATCAGGAGTTAAAATATCGGGAAAAACTGCTTAGAGAGGCTAAGAAGAGGATATATGAACTAGAGAGTGAGCTTGTCGTGGCCAACAGCAGAATTGAGAGTCTATCTTCTTCCCCTTGCTTGGGTTATAGCAGTAAGTGCCTAAAGTGTGAGGTGCTTCTGTGTGACCTGACGACTATGAAGTCCATGTACACAGAAAGGGTTGATGAGAGGGACGCTTTGGCCACTGAGCTTGAGAATGCTCAGCTGGAGCTGAAGGATGCTCATGCCACTGTCGTCGTGCTCTGTGTTGATTGCCCATCCCATCTAGCTAGTCTAGCTGAGCTGAAAGCCAAGGGTGATGAGCATTTGAGCGAGTTGGAGACAGTTAGAACTGAGCTGGGGTAGACTAGGCTAGAGCTTGAGACACTGTTTGTGAGAACTGCTTGTCTCTTAGAATGGAGTTGATCAAGCTGAAAGCCGAGAAGTCTGTCCAAGTAGACAGAGAGTGTGAGACCTGCTTGTCTTAGGTGGAGGTACTATCTTCCTTGAGAGAGGAGCTAGATGATGTCCAAAATGAGAATTTTACCTCCATTCAATCCTGAGTTGGGTGAGTGCCAGAGAGCCACAACTCGGCATGATAGTCCAGCAGTTTAAGAGGCAGGATGGGTTTAGGGTAGGCTACACCTACACCAAGGCTGACTTTGAGAGTGCCATTAGTCGAGCAGTGGAGTGGAGTAAGATGACTCCTGAACAGAGATACCCTAAGACTCACTCCACTGAGTCTTTCTAGGCTAGTCAGCCCAAGGATGGAGTGTTCTAAGAACAGCCCAAAGCTCCACCCAAGAAGCCCATCTGGGTTCAAAAGCCCAAACACCTCCACACCTCTCTTGACTCTCTTCCTAGACCCTCTCACACCAAGAAGACTACACCAAACACCTCCAAGTCCAAGAACCCCAAGCCTCAACCACATCCCAAGAAGCCACCTACCACTGTGAGCATTGTCAGAGAGACGGGCATCTTGCAGAATTTTGCTTCAGGAGGAAGCGGGTTGAGAGAGCAGAGAGAGCTCGTGGTGGTCAGGAGGAGTTCTACCCGCACGGTGGTAGACTGAGAGTTCCTCGACGCGGGGAGTGGCTGGAGGCCAGGCCGCGTCGTGTAGGTGGTATTAGAGGAGACGATTTTCATGCCCGTGCTCTGGATGGTGGTGTTCATTCCAGCAGATCTCCAGGCCATTTTGGTTACGGTCCTGGACCTCGTGGTCGAGGTTTTAGGAAGAACCGAGGACCACTCTTTGAGCCGCGTTTTGGTCCAAACTCTTATGATGATTTCTGCTTTCCGTATTTTGAGAAGATGGCTCGACACTGGTTTAGTTATTTTCCTAAACCTGGTGCCGGACCATTTGTTCCCCCTTACAACCACTGATTGTGTAGGATCGGGGACTGGAGGACGTTTGGATCATGGACTCAGGATGCTCTCTGTAGGACCGAAAGCAGCGACCAGAGGGGGGGGGTGAATGGGCGCCTTAAAAATTCTTTCGAATCAATGGCCTGTTCCCAATACCCAACGCACCTCAAAAATGCTACGCAGCAGAAAATAAACAGAAGGCCTAAGTCTAAAGGTTTCTAACCTAGAAACATCTGATGATAAAAAGTGAATCTAAAGTAGCGCAATCTAGGCAGATGAACAAGTTATAACAGGCCTAAACTTCTCAATGAAATGATCTAAGTATGTATAGAGTGAAAAGAGAAGTTACTGTCCAAAGTTGTCTCCTGTTTGGGACTTGGCGAAGCCCCCTTCGCACGTCGAGGTCTGCTTCGGAGGTTGGAGTCGGAGTCTGTCCGAAATGCCGAAGGTGTCTCTATCTAGGCTAGTTCGAAGTGATAAGAAGCGAAGAGTACTTCGGAGCGAAGTAAAACAGTGCCGGAGCTTGGTTCGAAGTATGCACTTTGAAGACAAGTCTTCGCACACAGCTTCGACTCACGAGCTTCGGAGCGAAGTAAAACAGTGCCGGAGCCTGCTTCGAAGTATGCACTTCGAAGACAAGACTTCGAACGTACTTCGAACCGAAAGCCTCGAAGCTAAACCTTCGAACACGAAACTTCGAACACAAAGCTTCGAACACACAAACAGACAACCTTCGAACGTAGGAGCGAAGTCTGTCACGTGACAGAAAATCAAGTCCGAAGTCTACACTCTACCTTCGAAAAGGAAAAACTTCGGGAAGAGAAACAAAGGCAGACACGCCACAAAGAAATCCAGGCGAAGTCTATCAGAACAGACAAACTTCGAACCCAACTTCGAAACCTAAAGAAATGTGTGCTTCGAACAGATAGATTCGGAGTATGCTAGTTCGAAGTATGCGATGCTGTCCATACAGGAGGAACTTCGAATCTAGCAACTCAGACGCAAAAACCGAAGTTCGAAGTCTGAGCGAAGCCTTTAAAGAGATTCGATCGGAGCCTGCCTCACGAAGTTGAGGGGCTTCGCACGGGACCGAGCTTCGCCAGACACACCAGGAAAAAGCAAAAGAGACTGTCTGCTTCGATCAAAAAGCTGGGCGATAGAAGTTGAAAAGCTGCAGCCGAACACTGTAGCTACAGTAAAGCAGTACTACTTGCAACAGCAAGAACTAGTACTACCACCGTGAAGAACTCACCCAGCCGAAGAAGCTTCTCTTCAAGAATAAATTCAGCAGCCCGTAGGTAAGGCAATAACTCCCCAAACCAAACAAAATGCAAGCAATAAATTCACCAGAGTTCAAAGATTAAATGCATCCAAAAGATTTGAGCCAAAAGAATGCAAGAACAGGGAGAGGGAAGCCCCTGGCGGCGCACACAGGAGAGAGAAAGGAGTGACCCAAAAAGGTGGATTTGATTTCAGCACAAAGGGTAGTCCAAACCCTAGGGATTGGGGTGCTATTTATAGGCAGCCCAACACTAGGAATATTCTACCTGCCCCTTAGGGTTTTTACAGATCTCTTCTCTCTCCTGCCCGTGTACCTGAGTCACACGCGGCCCATAAAACAGCAGATCTCTTCTCTTCTTCAGTCCTCGTTGACTATCGTTGACAATGACTCATCACTTCTAGAGCCATGAGGCCCACGCTATTCAGCATGGCTCCTCAATCTCCCCCTTGATGAGTGCATTGTCAACATTCCTCTTTTCACAGCTCTTCAGCATCTGCGAACAAATGTGGAAACACGAAAACAAGATACAAGGAAACAAAGAAGAAGAAAAAATAAGGTAAAAGTTTAACCCTAATGACCAAAAGCCAACCAAAAGCAAGAAACGGTCATTATGGTTAACCAAAACGTAAAAGCTCAAAATGAGTGCGATTGCAGAATAACAAGGATATCAACAGAGTAAGAACTCCCCCTTAAACTCTGATCCCAAATTTTCTCCCCCTTGTTGACAAGTGAACTCATCAAGCACTCAAAAGAGACACAGACTCCCCCTGAAAAGCAACTCCCCCTCAAAATATGCAGTGAATGCAATTGGGGTGCAGGTGGAGTGAAGAAAGCATGCTTCTCAGATATGATTGACTGCAAATACAGTATCTAACAGGTATAGCAAAAGAGATACTGTCCAAGACACATGGCATGATCAGTGCAACAGATGATATCTAAAGAAAGTCATTTAGCACGCATTTTTCAGTTTTGGCAAATAAAAGTATCACCACATTTTCTAGTAAACAAGCAAGGTAAAGCATGAAATGCAGAAGCTAACTGATGTCTACCAAGATAAGCATTGTTCAAAAACAAAGTGCTTCAGCAAACTTGTTATCCGTTTACAGTTCAGGCTTTTTCATTATCCTTTGTCATTTGTGCCAAGGGTTATTTGCATGTCAAACCTTATGCTAACCGACCAAGTCAAGCCTAGGCCAGAATTGGACCATCAGAAGCTTAAGACATTGATCTCGGCATACACTATACTGTCCTAGTTCATACCAAAGTGCTATGGTAAGCAATCCAGAACAATATAATGCGACAAAGCAAACCCACTTGGATCTTTTCGACTTTACGCATAAAAAGGAATGGAATTTTCATTCATTTTTTATTTTTATCATTTTATAGTACATTTTCCATGTTAAAGCATAAAGATGTCCAAGTTGCATATCTGCATCTATGTGATGAACTGGCTACAAGGCATGTAACAGATAGCAAAAACACTCAGCCTACGCATGCTAGTTACCAGAAGCAATGGTGATCATTTTTCAGGTCTAAAGCATAAAAGCCATGCATATGACAGATATATCAAGTGAACTGAACCAAAGCATGATCATTGACAAGTAATCAAAAGCATGTACCAGCTAGACTAAGTAAAGCAGTTCAATCATATAACAGAAGCAGGCTCAAATGTGTGATATGTGAATATGTATGATATGAACACACACAAAAAAAGGACTCAAGAAAAGAGTAAAAAGAAAACTGACGCAAAATATCCTAGAAAGGATACACAACACCCAAATCCCCTCGTAAACGCTCAAAAGTAGATTGATCTAGGGGTTTGGTGAAAATGTCAGCCAACTGATGATGGGTATCAACATGAATAAGGTCAATGACACCTTTCTCATATTGATCCCGCAAGAAGTGAAAGCGCACATCAATATGTTTGGTTTTTGAATGAAGACACGGGTTTTTCCCTACACTAATAGCACTAGTGCTGTCGCAAAACAATGGAACCCTGGTAGGAAAGAACAACCCAAAGTCTCGTAGAGTAGAAATCATCCAAACCATCTGTGAGCAGCAGCTAGCAGCAGCTACATACTCAGCCTCTGTGGTCGAAAGAGCAACTCCAGATTGCTTTCGAGAAGACCAAGATACAAGGGAAGAACCAAGAAACTGGCAAGTACCGGAAGTCGACTTGCGATCCAACCGGCACCCACCAAAGTCGGCGTCCGAAAAGCCAGATAAATCAAGTGATGATGATGCTGAATAATAAAGACCAAGATCAGGCGCATAGGTGAGATACCTGAAAATGCGCTTGACAGCCTGCCGGTGAGATGCGCGTGGTGAAGACTGAAAACGCGCGCAAAGTCCCACGGTGAACTGTATGTCCGGTCTTGTTGCCGTCAAGTACAACAGCGAACCGATCATCCCTCGAAATTCTCTCTCATTGACCTTGACACCGCTCTCGTCCTTGTCCAAACCCCCAGAAGTACCCATCGGGGTCATCTGCGGCTTCAATTCACCACCAAAGTCAAATTTCTTAAGCATGTCACGAGTATACTTACCTTGGTGGATGAAGGTGCCGTCCTTGGTCTGCTTGATCTGGAGCCCTAAAAAGTACTTCAGCTCACCCATGAGGCTCATCTCAAACTCACTGTGCATCTGCTCAGAAAACTTGGACACAAGAGAATCAGTAGTACCGCCAAAGATAATATCGTCCACGTAAATCTGAGCAACTAAAAAATCTGAAGCATCTCTGAGCAAGAAAAGAGTTTTGTCCACAGAACCCATCACAAAGCCCTTCCCCAACAAAAATTGCTTCAACCGGTCATACCAAGCCCTGGGGGCTTGCTTCAACCCGTATAAAGCTTTATGCAACTTAAAAACATGTCGAGGAAATTTAGGGTTCTCAAAACCGGGGGGTTGCCTAACATAAACCTCTTCCTCTATGAACCCGTTCAGAAAAGCACTCTTAACGTCCATTTGAAACAGCTTAAAACCCTTTGAAACGGCAAAAGCTAGAAGAATACGAATGGACTCAAGACGGGCAACAGGGGCGAAAGTTTCTTCAAAATCAATACCTTCCTTCTGGCAGAAACCCTGGGCGACTAGTCGAGCCTTGTTGCGCACCACAACCCCATCTTCACCTTGTTTGTTCTTGAATACCCACTTGGTGCCTATGGGGTTGCATCCTGGTGGCGGCTCAACTAGTGTCCAAACCCGATTGCGAACAAAATTCTCAAGCTCTTCTTGCATAGCATTAATCCAATTAGAGTCAGAAAGAGCATGAGAAATGTCTCTGGGCTCAAAAGATGCAACAAACGCAGATTCAGCAAACACAGCGAGAGAGGCAGAAGAACGCAAAGTCCTCTCAGTCAAATCACCAATGATGAGCTCTGAGGGGTGGTCACGCTGAACTGCTCGGGTTCCCTGGTGATCTGAAGTCACCTCACCGGAGTCAGCAGCTGGCACCTCTGGACTCGACTGATGGGGCTCAATTGACGTGGAAGAAGTGATCAGAGGTCCGCCCTCATCATCAGTCGAAGTCACAGAAGGTTTGGGCTCTGCGGGGGATGCAGAAGGCCCACCCTCAACAGCAGCTGGAGTATCCTCATCTTCCTCGAAGATGGACTCTCCGAGCTCATCATCACCCGAAAGCTCAAAAGAAGGAGTTAAAGAAGGCAAGGACTCGTCAAAAGAAACCTCACATGTCTCGACAAGCAGCTGGGATTCGAGGTTCCAAACACGGAAGCCTCGAGAATGCAATGCATATCCAAGAAAAATACCATCCCAGCAACGAGACTCAAACTTGTCCAAATGCCCTCCCTTCTTGAGCACAAAGCACTTGCAGCCAAACGCTCGCAAGTGGCTCACCTTGGGCTGTCTGCCAAAACGCAACTCATATGATGTCTTACCAATGTAAGCTCTAAGAAAAATGCGGTTGGCCAGATAGCAAGCCGTGTTCATGGCTTCAGCCCAAAAACGCCTAGGAGTCCTGTGCTCATCGAGCATCGTCCTGGCCATCTCAACTAGCGTGCGGTTCTTTCGTTCCACAACGCCGTTCTGTGGGGGAGTGTAAGGAGAAGAAAACTGATGGTCCAGACCCTGATCACCACAGAAGCTGACGAACTGAGAGTTCTTGAACTCAGAGCCGTTGTCAGAGCGAATTGCTCGCATCCGGCCATTGTTCTCATTCTTCAGCTTCAAAATCAGGTCATGGACAAATTGAAAAGTTTCATCCTTAGACTCCAAAAAGAAAACCCACGAGAAACGAGAAAAGTCGTCAACAATCACAAGTGCATACCATTTCCCACCGACTGAGCGTACCCGAGCTGGACCTACAGTGTCCAAATGTAAAAGCTCGCCTGGATACGAAGTCATCACCTGAGTCACAGGTGAGTGAGAAGCGGCAACCATTTTCCCATGACGACAGGGATGACAAACCAGATCCTTCTCCATCTTAAGCTTGGGCAATCCTCGGATGAGGTCCATAGAGCTTAACCTGACTAGCAGATCAAAACTCAAGTGACCTAACCTCCTATGCCACTTCCAGAGCTCAGAAGAAGATCCAGCAATCAAACAGCGAGAAGGGCCAAAAGAACTAGAGAAGTCAATTCGAAAAACTTTACCGAAGGGTAAAATCTGACAAACCAAAGACCCTCTAGAATCAACCACAGAAGAATTGCCCTTCTTAAAACGCACTTCCAAACCATCCTCAAGAAGTTGCGACACAGAGATTAAATTAAAGTTCAGATTTTTAACCAAAGCAACATTCTTTAAAGAGAAATGATCTGAAATGCTGATTGAGCCTATGCCACTTACTTTCCCTTGACCGTTGTTCCCTAACGTGATATATTCTTTGGAGCTCGGGGGAGTGAGACTGGAGAACCATCTGCGATGTCCCGTCATGTGGCGAGAGCATCCTGAGTCCATGATCCAAACATCCTCCAGTCCCCGGTCCTGCACAATTAATGTCTGTAAGTGGGAGCAAATGGTCCGGCACCAGGTTTAGCAAAAGAGCTAAACCAGTGTCGAGCCATCTGCTCAAAAGATGGAAAGCGAAAACCATCAAAAGAGTTTGGACCAAAACGCGGCTCAAAGCACGGTCCACGGTTCTTCCTAACCCTACGGCCACGAGGTCCAGAACCGTAGCCAACTCGGTCTGGAACTCTGCCGGAACGAACACCACCAACTGGAGCACGGGTACGAAAACCGTCTCCTCTACCACCATCTACACGACGCGGCCTGGCCTCCAGCCTCTCCCCACGCCGAGGAACACGCAGTCTACCACCCTGCTGGTAGAACTGCACCTGATCACTACGAGCCCTCTCTGCTCTCTCAACCCGCTTCCTCCTGAAGCAAAACTCCGCAAGATGCCCGTCTCTCTGACAATACTCACAATGGTAGGTAGGCTTCTTGGGATGTGGTTGAGGCTTGGGGTTCTTGGGCTTGGTAGTGTTTGGTGTGGTCTTCTTGGGCTGAGAGGGTCCAGGAAGAGAGTCTAGAGAAGAGTGGAGGTGTTTGGGCTTAGGAACCCAGATAGGCTTCTTGGGTGGAGCTTTGGGTGGTTCATGGATCACTCCATCCTTGGGCTGACAAGCCTGGGAGGTCTCAGTGGAGTGAGTCTTGGGATATCTCTGCTCTGGAGTCATTTTACTCCACTCCACCGCCCGGCTGAGGGCACTCTCAAAGTCAGCCTTGGTGTAGGTGTAACCTACTCCAAACCCATCCTTCCTCTTGAACTGCTGGATCATCATGCCAAGCTGTGGCTCTCTGGCACTGATCCAACTCAGGATAGACCGGAGGTAAAAGTTCTCATTCTGAGAATCAGCTAGCTCCTCTCTCAAGGAAGCTAGAACCTCCACCTGAGATAAGCAGGTCTCACACTCATTCTCTACTTGGACAGACTTCCCGGCTTTTAGCTTAATCAACTCCATTCTAAGAGACAGGCAGTTCTCACAAACGGTGGGTGGAACTGACAATGTCTCAAGCTCTAGCCTAGTCTGCGCAAGCTCAGCTCTCAACCTCTCTAAATCACCCAAATGCTCATTGCCCTTGGATTTCAGCTCAGCTAAGGCAGCTAGATGAGATGGGCAATCAACACAGGGTGCGACGACAGTGGCTTGAGCATCTTTCAGCTCCAGCTGAGCGCTTTCAAGCTCAGTGGCCAATGCGTCCCTCTCATCAACCCTTTCTGTGTACCTGGACTTTAGAGTCGACAGGTCACACAGGAGCACCTCACACTTCGGGCACTCACTGCTAACACCCAAGCAAGGGGAAGAGGATAGACTCTCAATCCTACCGTTGGCCACGGCAAGCTCACTTTCTAACTCGTCTATCCTTTTCTTAGCCCCCCTAAGCAGTTTCTCCCGATACTTCAACTCCTGACGATTGCTCTCAAGTAAATCAACAATTTCGCGCTCATAAGATGATACCTTGCTATCGTCGTCGTCGGAGTCGTCGGAGGAGCTCTTTTCTTCTCTATCCCCAAGAGCCATGGAGCAGAAGCTCTTGCGGGATCTTCGGCGCTGGTGTGAGCGGCTCTTTGGCTTGTCTCCGAAGGCCATGAAGCAGAGGCCCGCCGGATCATCCTTGTCCTTCCCCTTCTTGATGGTGATCTCCTCATCGCTTGAGCTCGATGAAGAGGAAGAAGACGTGGATTGCTTGGAGTAGCTCTTCTCCATCTCGGCGAAGAAGGCCTTGTCGCGCTTCTTGTTCTCTCGCCGGTAGTCCTTCAGGGCCTTCTTGAAGAACCGGGTCTTCGGCTTGCCCTTGGAGAAGGAGGGGCTCTCATGCTTGCCGGAGTCGTGGAAGCTGCTGCCGGCGCCCTTCTTGTATCCACTGCGCTTGGGACAGTCGGCGATGAAGTGTCCTGGATCACCACATTCAAAGCATCCGGATTTTGTGCCGTGTCTTTTGAACATTCTTTTATCATAGACACGACGCACCCGGTTGTTAAAGAGACACAAATCATCATCTCCCAACAACTCAAGCTGGTCCTCAGTGATAGACATCAAGGAGAACCCAGCACAACTCACAGCAGAGGGATCAACAGAAGGTGTAGCAAGGGCCAGGGATTTTGATCCAGAGCCAGTGAGATTTGATCTCAACTGGATATCTACCTCAGTGGCCTTCAGCTTGCTAAATAACTCAGAAATGGTCAAGGTATCGTAAGAAGTACTCTCAACGATAGATGATACCTTGATCTCCCAGATCTTTGGGTCCAAGGTATGAAGAACCTTGAGCGCCTGCTCATGATCTGAGACTAACTGAGCACCCTCAGCCTTGTTGTCCCGAAGCTTGTTAATGATCGACTGAAAGCGACCAAACAAAGCCTCAACAGATTCACCCGGCTTCTGTGTGAAATTCTCATATTCACGCCGGTAGGTCTGATAGAGCCGAGCCTTGACCTGTGCTGTTCCCTCATGGTGTGCCTTGAGGGTAGCCCAGATCTCTCTCGCAGTGGAGAGATGACTCACTCGCTCAAATTCAGTGGGACCTAAACCAGAAAATAAAATGTTCACAGCCTTACTGTTGCTCAGATGCTGAGCAATGATACCAGCAGTACCTTGCTCAGTAACTGGCAGAATGACAAATGTGCTGTGAACGCAAATGTCCCATATATCCGAACCCTGGCTCATAAGATAGGCTCGCATGCGAGTCTTCCAATAGTTATAGCCATAGGCTTCCAAGGACGGGACCTTGCCAGGAGACGTCATGGTCACTACCGGGGTTTAGAACCGGTTAAGGTATGGAAAAACCCTAACCAAGCTCTGATACCACTTGTAGGACCGAAAGCAGCGACCAGAGGGGGGGGTGAATGGGCGCCTTAAAAATTCTTTCGAATCAATGGCCTGTTCCCAATACCCAACGCACCTCAAAAATGCTACGCAGCAGAAAATAAACAGAAGGCCTAAGTCTAAAGGTTTCTAACCTAGAAACATCTGATGATAAAAAGTGAATCTAAAGTAGCGCAATCTAGGCAGATGAACAAGTTATAACAGGCCTAAACTTCTCAATGAAATGATCTAAGTATGTATAGAGTGAAAAGAGAAGTTACTGTCCAAAGTTGTCTCCTGTTTGGGACTTGGCGAAGCCCCCTTCGCACGTCGAGGTCTGCTTCGGAGGTTGGAGTCGGAGTCTGTCCGAAATGCCGAAGGTGTCTCTATCTAGGCTAGTTCGAAGTGATAAGAAGCGAAGAGTACTTCGGAGCGAAGTAAAACAGTGCCGGAGCTTGGTTCGAAGTATGCACTTTGAAGACAAGTCTTCGCACACAGCTTCGACTCACGAGCTTCGGAGCGAAGTAAAACAGTGCCGGAGCCTGCTTCGAAGTATGCACTTCGAAGACAAGACTTCGAACGTACTTCGAACCGAAAGCCTCGAAGCTAAACCTTCGAACACGAAACTTCGAACACAAAGCTTCGAACACACAAACAGACAACCTTCGAACGTAGGAGCGAAGTCTGTCACGTGACAGAAAATCAAGTCCGAAGTCTACACTCTACCTTCGAAAAGGAAAAACTTCGGGAAGAGAAACAAAGGCAGACACGCCACAAAGAAATCCAGGCGAAGTCTATCAGAACAGACAAACTTCGAACCCAACTTCGAAACCTAAAGAAATGTGTGCTTCGAACAGATAGATTCGGAGTATGCTAGTTCGAAGTATGCGATGCTGTCCATACAGGAGGAACTTCGAATCTAGCAACTCAGACGCAAAAACCGAAGTTCGAAGTCTGAGCGAAGCCTTTAAAGAGATTCGATCGGAGCCTGCCTCACGAAGTTGAGGGGCTTCACACGGGACCGAGCTTCGCCAGACACACCAGGAAAAAGCAAAAGAGACTGTCTGCTTCGATCAAAAAGCTGGGCGATAGAAGTTGAAAAGCTGCAGCCGAACACTGTAGCTACAGTAAAGCAGTACTACTTGCAACAGCAAGAACTAGTACTACCACCGTGAAGAACTCACCCAGCCGAAGAAGCTTCTCTTCAAGAATAAATTCAGCAGCCCGTAGGTAAGGCAATAACTCCCCAAACCAAACAAAATGCAAGCAATAAATTCACCAGAGTTCAAAGATTAAATGCATCCAAAAGATTTGAGCCAAAAGAATGCAAGAACAGGGAGAGGGAAGCCCCTGGCGGCGCACACAGGAGAGAGAAAGGAGTGACCCAAAAAGGTGGATTTGATTTCAGCACAAAGGGTAGTCCAAACCCTAGGGATTGGGGTGCTATTTATAGGCAGCCCAACACTAGGAATATTCTACCTGCCCCTTAGGGTTTTTACAGACTCAAAAATAACGGAAAAGACTCTACTGCCCTTAGGTATTTTTACAGACACGACAGACTGACTGTGGGCCTAGAGTTACAGATGACTTATCCGGAAGCTAAGTTTTCGTAGCGACTACGGCTTCTCTTCTGGACAGTCGGATACAGAATCAATGGTTGTCAGTTTTACGCCGAAACTGACAAAGCCTCCACCAGCTTTGCACCAGGTACCCGGATTGGGCCGGCCCGACTC
This sequence comes from Zizania palustris, assembly GCA_019279435.1. NCBI lineage: Eukaryota > Viridiplantae > Streptophyta > Magnoliopsida > Poales > Poaceae > Zizania > Zizania palustris. The sequence goes on along the minus strand of JAAALK010000081.1, from coordinate 9,282,657 downwards.
CGCAGCTCTCTCAGCCCGGCAATCGCTCACCGCCCGTGTACCTGAGTCAATCCTGGTCAACAGCCCAGTGGGTCTTCTGCTGCTCCTGGCCCATGTACCCGGATTGGGCCAGCCTGACTTCGCAGCCTCCTCTGCCCGACAGTCGCTCGCTGCCCGTGTACCTGAGTCACACGCGGCCCATAAAACAGCAGATCTCTTCTCTTCTTCAGTCCTCGTTGACTATCGTTGACAATGACTCATCACTTCTAGAGCCATGAGGCCCACGCTATTCAGCATGGCTCCTCACTCTCGCCACATGACGGGACATCGCAGATGGTTCTCCAGTCTATCTCCCCCGAGCTCCAAGGAATACATCACATTTGGGAACAGTGGTCAAGGGAAGGTACACGACATTTGCTCAATTCGCATCTCTGACCATTTCTCTCTGAAGAACGTTGCTTTGGTTGGAAATTTGAACTTCAATTTGATTTCAGTGTCGCAACTTCTTGCGGATGGTTTGGAGGTTCTTTTAAGAAGGGCAGTTCTTCTATGGTTGATTCTAGAGGGTCTTTGATTTGCCAGATCTTACCTTTTGGTAAGGTTTTTCGGATTGACTTCTCTAGTTCTTTTGGCCCTTCTCAATGTTTGATTGCTGGATCCTCCTTTGAGCTCTGGAAGTGGCACAGGTGGTTGGGCCATTTGTGTTTTGATCTGCTAGTCAGGTTAAGCTCTATGGACCTCATCCAAGGATTGCCCAAGCTTAAGATGGAGAAGGATCTAGTTTGCCATCCCTGTCGTCATGGGAAAATGGTTGCTGCTTCTCACTCACATGTGGCTCAGGTGATGACTTCGTATTCGGGCGAGCTATTACACATGGACACTGTTGGTCCAGCTCGGGTACGCTCAGTCGATGGGAAATGGTACGTGCTTGTGATTGTTGACGATTTTTCTCGATTCTCATGGGTTTTCTTCTTGGAGTCTAAGGATGAGACTTTTCATTTTGTTCATGACCTGATTTTGAAGCTGAAGAATGAGAACAATGGTCGGATGTGAGCGATTCGCTCTGACAACGGCTCTGAGTTCAAGAACTCTCAGTTCGTTAACTTCTATAGTGATCATGGTCTTGACCATCAGTTTTCTGCTCCTTACACTCCCCCACAGAATGGCGTTGTGGAACGAAAGAACCGCACGCTAGTCGAGATGGCCAGGACGATGCTCGATGAGCATAGGACTCCTAGGCGTTTTTGGGCTGAAGCCATGAACACGGCTTGCTATCTTTCCAACCGCATTTTTCTTAGAGCTTACCTAGGTAAGACTTCATATGAGTTGCGGTTTGGCAGACAACCCAAGGTGAGCCACTTGCGAGCGTTTGGCTGCAAGTGCTTTGTGCTTAAGAAGGGAGGACATTTGGACAAGTTTGAGCCTCGTTGCTGGGATGGAGTCTTTCTAGATTATGCTTTGCATTCTCGAGGCTTCCGTGTTTGGAACCTCGACTCCTAGCAGCTTGTCGAGACTTGTGAGGTTTCTTTTGATGAGTCCTTGCCTTCTTTGACTACTTCTTTTGAGCTGTCTGGAAATGGTGAGCTCGGAGAGTCCATTTTTGAGGAATATGATGACGCTCCAGCTGCTAATGAGGGTGGGCCTTCTGCACAGCCTGCAGAACCCACACCTTCTGAGACTTTGACTGAGGATGAGGGTGGACCTCTGATCACTTCTTCCACTTCGATCGAGCCCCCTCAATCGAGTCCAGAGGTGCCAACTGCTGGCTCTAGTGAGGTGACTTCAGATCACCAGCGATCCCCTCAGAGCTCATCATCGGTGATCTGTCTGAGAGGACTTTGCGTTCTTCTGTTGACTCTCTTGCTGTGTTTGCTGAATCTGCTTTTGTTGCATCTTTTGAACCTAGAGATGTTTCTCATGCTCTTTCTGATTCGAATTGGATTAATGCTATGCAAGAAGAGCTTGAGAATTTTGTCCGCAATCGGGTTTGGACACTAGTTGAGCTGCCACCTGGATGCAACCCCATAGGCACCAAGTGGGTGTTCAAGAACAAGCAAGGTGAAGATGGGGTTGTGGTGCGCAACAAAGCTTGACTAGTTGCCCAGGGTTTTTGCCAGAAAGAGGGTATTGACTTTGAGGAGACCTTCGCCCCTGTTGCCCGTCTTGAGTCCATTCGCATACTCTTAGCTTTTGTCGCTTCGAATGGTTTTAAGCTTTTTCAAATGGATGTCAAGAGTGCTTTTTTGAACGGGTACATACAGGAGGAAGTTTATGTTAGGCAGCCCCCCGGTTTTGAAAACCCTAAGTTTCCTCGACATGTTTTTAAGCTGCAGAAAGCTTTATACAGTATGAAGCAAGCCCCCCAGGGCTTGGTATGACCGGTTAAAGCAGTTTTTGTTGGGGAAGGGCTTTGTGATGGGTTCTGTGGATAAAACTCTTTTCTTGCTGAGAGATGCTTCAGATTTTTTAGTCACTCAGATTTACATGGACGATATTATCTTTGGCGATACTACTAATGCTCTTGTGTCTAAGTTTTCTGAGTAGATGCACAATGAGTTTGAGATGAGCCTCATGGGTGAGCTCAAGTACTTCCTAGGGCTCTAGATCAAGCAGACCAAGGATAGCACCTTCGTCCACCAGGGTAAGTACACTCGAGACATGTTGAAGAAGTTTGACTTTGGTGGAGAGCTGAAGCCTCAGATGACCCCAATGGGAACATCTGGGGGCCTGGACAAGGACGAGAGCAGCATCAAGGTCAACGAGAGAGAGTTTCGAGGGATGATCGGCTTACTGTTGTACTTGACGACAATGAGGCCAGACATACAGTTCGCCGTGGTACTGTGCGCGTGCTTTCAGTCTTCACCACGCGCGTCTCATCGGCAGGCTGTCAAGCGCATTTTCAGGTATCTCACCTATGCGCCTAATCTTGGTCTTTTTTATTCAACATCATCATCTCTTGATTTATCTCGCTTTTCAGACGCTGACTTTGGTGGGTGCCGGTTGGATCGCAAGTCGACTTCCGGTACTTGCCAGTTCCTTGGTTCGTCTCTTGTTTCTTGGTCTTCTCGAAAACAGTCTGGAGTTGCTCTTTCGACCACTGAGGCTAAGTATGTAGCTGCTGCTAGCTGCTGCTCACAGTTGGTTTGGATGATTTCCACATTGCGAGACTTTGGGTTGTTCTTTCCTACCAGAGTGCCTCTGTTTTGTGATAGCACCAGTGCAATTAGCGTAGGGAAAAACCCTTGTCTCCATTCAAAAACCAAACACATTGATGTGCGCTTTCACTTTCTGAGGGATCAATATGAGAAAGGTGTCATTGACCTTGTTCATGTTGATACCCATCATCAGTTGGCTGACATTTTCACCAAACCCCTAGATCAGTCTACTTTTGAGCGTTTACGAGGGGATTTGGGTGTTGTGTATCCTTTTTAGGATATTTTGAGTTAGTTTTCTTTCTTCTTTACTCTTTTCTTGAGTCTTTTTGTGTGTATTCATATCATACATACTCACATATCACACTTTGAGCTTGCTTCTATTATATGATTGAACTGCTTTACTTATTCTAGCTGGTACATGCTTTTGATTACTTGTCGATGGTAATGCTTTGCTTCAGTTCACTTGATATGTCTGATATCTGTCATATGCATGGCTTTTATGCTTTAAAATTGAAAAATGATCACCATTGCTTTTGGTAGCTAGCATGTGTAGGCTGAATGCTTTTGCTATCTGTTACATGCCTTGTAGCTAGTTCCTCACTTAGATGCAGATATGCAACTTGGACATCTTTATGCTTTAAACATGGAAATATGCTATAAAAATGATAAAAATCAAAAATGAAAATTCCATGCCTTTTGTGCTTAAATTGAAAAGATCTAAGTGGGTTTGCTTTGTCGCATTGCATTGTTCTGGACTGCTTACCATAGCACCTTGGTATGAACTAGGACAGTTTAATGTATGCCAAGACCAATGTCTTAAGCTTCTGATGGTCCAGTTCTGGCCTAGGCATGACTTGGTCGGTTAGTATAAGGTTTGACCTGCAAATAACCCCTGGCAAAAATGAAAAAGGACAATGAAAAAGCCTAAAAATTAAAAAGATAACAAGTTTGCTGAAGCACTTTGTTTTGGACAATGCTTATCTTGGTAGATATCAGTTAGCTTCTGCATCTCATGCTTTACTTTGCTTGTCAACTGGAAAATGTGGTGATGCTTTTGTTTGCAAAAATTGAAAAATGCGTGCTAATGACTTTCTTTAGATATCATCTATTGCACTGATCATGCCATGTGTCTTAGACAGTATGTCTTTTGCTATACCTGTTAGATGATGTAATTGTAGTCAATCATATCTGAGAAGCATGCTTTCTACACTCCACCTGCACCCCAGTTGCATTCATTGCATATTTTGAGGGGGAGTTGCATTTCAGGGGGAGTCTGTGTCTTTTAGAGTGCATTTAGTCTCACTTGATGAGTTTAATTGTCAACAAGGGGGAGAAATTTTTGGTAGAAGAGTTTAAGGGGGAATTTTGGCTTTCTCTGGGATTTGTTCCAGGGGGAGTTTTTGTCCCGATTGTCCTTACTCTTTGAATATCCTTGTTGATAATTCTGAGATTGCACTTGTTTTGAGCTTTTACTTTTGGTTAACCATAATGACTGTTTCTTGCTTTTGTTCGGCTTTTGGTCATTAGGGTTAAACTTTTACTTTATTTTCTTCTTCTCTGTTTTTTCTTGTGTTTTGTTTTCATGTTTCCACCTGTGCTCGCAGGTACTGGAGATCTGAAGAGCGTGGGCCTCATGGCTCCAGATGTGATGACTCATTGTCAACGGTAGTCAAAGAGGACTGAAGAAAGGAGAAGACCTTATGTGTCTAGGCCGCATGTGACTCAGGTACACGGGCAGCAAGCGACTATCAGGCAGAGTGGCCGTGAAGTCGAGTGAGGAGCCATGCTGAATAGCGTGGGCCTCATGGCTCCAGATGTGATGAGTCATTGTCAACGATAGTCAAAGAGGACTGAAAAGAGAGAGAAGACCTGCTGTGTCTGGGCCGCGTGTGACTCAGGTACACGGGCAGCGAGCGACTGTCGGGCAGAGGAGGCCGCGAAGTCGGGCTGGCCCAATCCGGGTACATGGGCTAGGAGCAGCAGAGGATCCACTGGGCTGTTGACCGGGATTGACTCAGGTACACGGGCGGTGAGCGATTGCCGGGCTGAGAGAGCTGCGGAGTCGGGCCGGCCCAATCCGGGTACCTGGTGCGAAGACGGTGGACGCTTTGTCAGTTTCGGCGCAAAACTGACGACCGTTGATTTCGGATCTGACCGTCCTGAGGCGAAGGCGTAGCTGCTACGAAAGCTCCGCATCAGGACAAGTTACCTTTATTTAGGTTTTTACTATTTTGCCTTTAGGCCCACAGTCTGTCAGTCGAGTCTGTAAAAATATCCTAAGGGCAGTTTGGTCTTTTCCATTTATTTCAGCGTCTGTAAAAAACCCTAGGGGTATTTCTGCATTTTTACGTTTAATGGGCTGCCTATAAATAGGCCCCAATATCCTAGGGTTAGGGTTACCCTTTTTGAGAAAACACTTTACCAATTTCAGAAATTGAGGGTCATTTTTGTTCGTCTTCCTGGTTCCTCCTCCGCCGCCGCCGTGGTGTTCTCTGGAGTTGCGTGTCTTCGGCCTGCGTGCTCGGCAGCCAAGGCATGCGTGCGCGGTAGCCAAAGCGCAGTGGCAGCAGCAGTCTGCGTGACCTAGGCTGAGCGGCGTAGGCGCTGGCTGCGTGGCTTTAGAGGCGCAGCGCTCGGCATGTGAAGCGACAACACCACGCAGAGAAGATTCGAGCGAAGAAGCCAAGAACCAGGAGCTATTAGCACACGCAATTCGAGGTAACACTGTAGCAGCGTTATTCTTTTGCTAAAGCACTCGTGTTCTGTATCACTCAACAAATCAAACCAAGATTAGTACTAATTGCATTTCTCGATTTGCGTGCTAATTAAATATTCCTGTTTTTGCTTTATTTCACATACGATTAGTGCAATTCCAATTCTTTCCGTAATATCTGATTACATGTGATGGCATACTGCTAAGAAATGTGTTAGATAAATATTTTTCATCTGTTGATTTAATCTTTGTGCTGTCATTATATCTGTTGGTTCATCTGCTGTTTTGATTAAACGAATGATATTGAATCTGGTGTTTAATCTGTGCACTGTTTTTATTTTGGTTGGAACTTTACTGTTTATCATCATCACGTATTAATCTGTTAATCTGCCTTTAAGCACTATGTTGGTGTCTTTTCGATTAGGACACCGGTCGTTTTTAGGCTAGATCTTTTTAGGTCCTGTTGATCTGTTTACTTTTCCTTGCTAAGTCTGTCGAGGTGCGTTGGGTATTGGGAGCAGGCCATTGATTCGAAAGAATTTTTTAGGCGCCCATTCACCCCCCCTCTGGTCGCTACTTTCGGTCCTACAAGTGGTATCAGAGCCTGGTTAGGGTTTTTCCATACCTTAACCGGTTCTAAACCCCAGTAGTGATCATGACGTCTCCTGGCAAGGTCCCGTCCTTGGAAGCTTATGGCTATAATTATTGGAAGACTCGCATGCGAGCCTATCTGATGAGCCAAAGCTCGGACATCTGGGACATCTGTATTCACGCTACTTTCACAGTGTTGCCTGTTGATGAGCGTGATTCTCCGGATATCATTGCCCAACATCAGAACAACAACAAAGCGGTGAATATTTTGTTTTCTGGTTTAGGTCCCACTGAATTTGAGCGTGTGAGCCATCTCTCCACTGCGAGAGAGATTTGGGCTACCCTCCAGGCACACCATGAGGGGACAGCTCAGGTCAAAGCTCGACTCTATCAGACCTACCGGCGTGAATATGAGAACTTCACACAAAAGCCGGGTGAATCTGTTGAAGCTTTGTTTGGTCGTTTTCAGTCGATCATAAACAAGCTTCGGGACAACAAGGCTGAGGGTGTTCAGTTGGTCTCAGATCATGAACAGGCGCTCAAGGTTCTTCATACCTTGGACCCAAAGATCTGGGAGATCAAGGTATCCTCTATCATTGAGAGCACTTCTTATGATACCTTGACCATTTCTGATTTGTTTAGCAAGCTGAAGGCCACCGAGGTTGATACCCAGTTGAGATCAAATCTCACTGGCTCTGGATCAAAGTCTCTGGCCCTTGCTACACCTTCTGTTGATCCCTCTTCTGTGAGTTGTGTTGGGTTCTCTTTGATGTCTATCACTGAGGATCAGCTTGAGTCGTTGGGAGATGATGATTTGTGTCTCTTTAACAACCGGGTGCGTCGTGTCTATGATAAGAGGATGTTCAAAAGACACGGCACAAAGACCGGATGCTTTGAGTGTGGTGATCCAGGACACTTCATCGCCGACTGCCCCAAGCGCATTGGACACAAGAAGGGCACCGGTGGTGGCTTCCACGACTCCGGCAAGCACGACAGCTCCTCCTTCAACAAGGGCAAGCCAAAGACCAGATTCTTCAGAAAGGCCCTGAAGGACTACCGGCGAGAGAACAAGAAGCGCGACAAGGCCTTCTTCGCTGAGATGGAGAAGAGTTACTCCAAGCGGTCCACATCTTCTTCCTCTTCATCGAGCTCAAGCGATGAGGAGATCATCATCAGGAAGGGGAAGGACAAGGACGATCCAGCAGGCCTTTGCTTCATGGCCTTCGGTGACAGACCGAAGAGCCGCTCACATCAGCGCCGAAGATCCCGCAAGAGTTTCTGCTCAATGGCTCTTGGGGATAAGAAAGAGAAGAGCTCCTCCGATGACTCCGACGACGACGACAACGAAAAGGTATCATCCTATGAACGCGAAATCGTTGATTTACTTGAAAGCAATCGTCAGGAGTTAAAGTATCGGGAAAAACTGCTTAGAGGGGCTAAGAAGAGGATAGATGAGTTAGAGAGTGAGCTTGCCGTGGCCAACGGCAGAATTGAGAGTCTATCTTCTTCCCCTTGCTTGGGTGATAGCAGTGAGTGCCCAAAGTGTGAGGTGCTTCTGTGTGACCTGTCGACTCTGAAGTCCAGGTACACAGAAAGGGTTGATGAGAGGGACGCTTTGGCCACTGAGCTTGAAAGCGCTCAGCTGGAGCTGAAAGATGCTCAAGCCACTGTCATCGTACCCTGTGCTGATTGCCCATCTCATCTTGCTAGTTTAGCTGAGCTGAAAGCCAAGGGCGATAAGCATCTGGGTGATTTGGAGAGAATGAGAGCTGAGCTTGCGCAGACTAGGCTAGAGCTTGAGACACTGTCAGTTGCACCCACTGTCTGTGAGAACTGCTTGTCTCTTAGAATGGAGTTAATTAAGCTGAAAGCCGAGAAGTCTGTCCAGGTAGATAGCGAGTGTGAGACCTGCTTGTCTCAGGTGGAGGTACTAGCTTCCTTGAGAGAGGAGCTAGCTGATTCGCAAAATGAGAATTTTTACCTCCGTTCTATCCTGAGTTGGATCAGTGCCAGAGAGCCACAACTCGGCATGATGATCCAGCAGTTCAAGAGGCAGGATGGGTTTGGGGTAGGTTACACCTACACCAAGGCTGACTTTGAGAGTGCCATTAGCCGGGCAGTGGAGTGGAGTAAAATGACTCCTGAGCAGAGATATCCCAAGACCCATTCCACTGAGTCTTCCCAGGCTTGTCAGCCCAAGGATGGAGTGATCCATGAACCACCCAAAACTCCACCCAAGAAGCCCATCTGGGTTCCAAAGCCCAAACTTCTCCACACTTCTCTAGACTCTCTTCCTGGACCCTCTCAACCCAAGAAACCGACACCAAACACCACTAAGCCCAAGAACCCCAAGCCTCAACCACATCCCAAGAAGCCCACCTATCATTGTGAGTACTGTCAGAGAGACGGGCATCTTGCGGAGTTTTGCTTCAGGAGGAAGCGGGTTGAGAGAGCAGAGCGTGCTCGTGGTGGTCAGGAGCAGTTCTACCAACAGGGTGGTAGACTGAGAGTTTCTCGACGCGGGGAGAGGCTGGAGGCCAGGCCGCGTCGTGTAGGTGGTGGTAGAGGAGACGGCTTTCATGCCCGTGCTCCAGATGGTGGTGCTCATTCCGGTAGAGTTCCAGGCCGTTTTGGCTACGGACCTGGACCTCGTAGCCGAGGTTTTAGGCAGAACCGAGGACCGCGCTTTGAGCCGCGTTTTGGTCCAAACTTTTCTGATGATTTCTGCTTTCCGTCTTTTGAGCAGATGGCTCGACACTGGTTTAGCTCTTTTGCTAAACCTGGTGCCGGACCATTTGCTCCCACTTACAGCCACTGATTGTGCAGGATCGAGGACTGGAGGACGTTTGGATCATGGACTCAGGATGCTCTCGCCACATGACGGGACATCACAGATGGTTCTCCAGTCTCACTCCCCCGAGCTCCAAAGAGTACATCACCTTCGGGAACAGTGGTCAAGGGAAAGTAAGTGGCATTGGCTCAATTCGCATTTCAGACCATTTTTCTTTGAAGAACGTTGCTTTGGTTGGAAACTTGAATTTCAATTTGATTTCTGTTTCGCAACTTCTTGAGGATGGTTTGGAGGTGCGTTTTAAGAAGGGCAATTCTTCTGTGTTTGATTCTAGAGGGTCTTTGATTTGCCAGATTTTACCTTTCGGTAAGGTTTTTCGGATTGACTTCTCTAGTTCTTTTGGCCCTTCTCGCTGTTTGATTGCTGGATCCTCCTCTGAGCTCTGGAAGTGGCATAGGAGGTTAGGCCATTTGAGTTTTGACCTGCTAGTCAGGTTGAGCTCTATGGACCTCATCCGAGGATTGCCCAAGCTTAAGATGGAGAAGGATCTGGTTTGCCATCCCTGTCGTCACGGGAAAATGGTTGCCGCTTCTCACTCACCTGTGACTCAGGTGATGACTTCGTATCCGGGCGAGCTGTTACACATGGACACAGTCGGTCCAGCTCGGATACGCTCAGTCGGTGGGAAGTGGTACGCACTTGTGATTGTTGACGATTTTTCTCGATTCTCGTGGGTTTTCTTTTGGAGTCTAAGGATGAAACTTTTCATTTTGTTCATGACCTGATTTTGAAGCTGAAGAATGAGAACAATGGTCTGATGCGAGCAATTCGCTCCGACAACGGCTCTGAGTTCAAGAACTCTCAGTTCGTCAGCTTCTGTAGTGATCAGGGTCTTGACCATCAGTTTTCTGCTCCTTACACTCCCCCACAGAATGGCGTTGTGGAACGAAAGAACCGCACGCTAGTCGAGATGGCCAGGACGATGCTCGATGAGCACAGGACTCCTAGGCGCTTTTGGGCTGAAGCCATGAACACGGCTTGCTATCTGGCCAACCGCATTTTTCTTAGAGCTTACCTAGGTAAGACCTCATATGAGTTGCGGTTTGGTAGACAGCCCAAGGTGAGCCACTTGCGAGCGTTTGGCTGCAAGTGCTTTGTGCTCAAGAAGGGAGGGCATTTGGACAAGTTTGAGTCTCGTTGCTGGGATGGTGTTTTTCTTGGTTACGCTTTGCATTCTCGAGGTTTTCGTGTTTGGAACCTCGACTCCCAGCAGCTTGTCGAGACTTGCGAGGTTTCTTTTGATGAGTCCTTGCCTTCTTCAACTCCTTCTTTTGAGCTTTCTGGTGATGGTGAGCTCGGAGAGTCCATCTTCGAGGAAGATGAGGATACTCCAGCTGCTGATGAGGGTGGGCCTTCTGCACCTCCTGCAGAGCCCACACCTTCTGAGACTTCGACTGAGGATGAGGGCGGACCTCTGATCACTTCTTCCACTTCGATCGAGCCCCCTCAGTCGAGTCCAGAGGTGCCAGCTGCTGACTCCGGTGAGGTGACTTCAGATCACCAGGGATCCCGAGCAGTTCAGCGTGATCACCCCTCAGAGCTCATCATCGGTGATGTGTCTTCAAGAACTTTGCGTTCGTCTGTTGACTCTCTTGCTGTGTTTGCTGAATCTGCTTTTGTTGCATCTTTTGAGCCCAGAGACATTTCTCATGCTCTTTCTGACTCGAACTGGATTAATGCCATGCAAGAAGAGCTTGAGAATTTTGTCCGCAATCGGGTTTGGACTCTAGTAGAGCTGCCACCAGGATGCAACCCCATAGGCACCAAGTGGGTGTTCAAGAACAAGCAAGGTGAAGATGGGGTTGTGGTGCGCAACAAAGCTCGACTAGTTGCCCAGGGTTTTTGCCAGAAGGAAGGTATTGATTTTGAAGAAACCTTCGCCCCTGTTGCCCGTCTTGAGTCCATTCGCATTCTTTTAGCTTTTGCCGCTTCGAAGGGTTTTAAGCTTTTTCAAATGGACGTCAAGAGTGCTTTTCTGAACGGGTACATAGAGGAGGAGGTTTATGTTAGGCAGCCCCCCGGTTTTGAGAACCCCAAGTTTCCTCGACATGTTTTTAAATTGCAGAAAGCTTTGTACGGGTTAAAGCAAGCCCCCAGGGCTTGGTATGACCGGTTAAAGCAGTTTTTGTTGGGGAAGGGCTTTGTGATGGGTTCTGTGGATAAGACTCTCTTCTTGCTCAGAGATGCTTCAGAATTTCTAGTCGCTCAGATTTACGTGGACGATATTATCTTTGGCGGTACTACTAATGATCTTGTGTCCAAGTTTTCTGAGCAGATGCACAGCGAGTTTGAGATGAGCCTCATGGGTGAGCTCAAGTACTTTCTAGGGCTCCAGATCAAGCAGACCAAGGACGGCACCTTCATCCACCAAGGTAAGTACACTCGTGACATGTTGAAAAAATTTGACTTTGGTGGTGAGCTGAAGCCGCAGATGACCCCAATGGGTACATCTGGGGGCCTGGACAAGGACGAGAGCGGCGTCAAGGTCAACGAGAGAGAGTTTCGAGGGATGATCGGTTCGCTGCTGTACTTGACGGCGACGAGGCCAGACATACAGTTCGCCGTGGGACTGTGCGCGCGCTTCCAGTCTTCACCTCGCGCGTCTCATCGGCAGGCTGTCAAGCGCATCTTCAGGTATCTCACTTATGCGCCTGATCTTGGTCTTTACTATTCAGCATCATCTTCTCTTGATTTATCTGGCTTTTCGGACGCTGACTTTGGTGGGTGCCGGTTGGATCGCAAGTCGACTTCCGGTACTTGCCAGTTTCTTGGTTCATCTCTTGTCTCTTGGTCTTCTCGAAAGCAATCTGGAGTTGCTCTTTCGACCACTGAGGCTGAGTATGTAGCTGCTGCTAGCTGCTGCTCACAGTTGGTTTGGATGATTTCCACTTTGAGAGATTTTGGGTTGTTCTTTCCTACCAGAGTTCCCTTGTTTTGCGACAGCACTAGTGCAATTAGTGTAGGGAAAAACCCATGTCTCCATTCAAAAACCAAACACATTGATGTGCGCTTTCACTTTTTGCGGGATCAATATGAGAAAGGTGTCATTGACCTTGTTCATGTTGATACCCATCATCAGTTGGCTGACATTTTCACCAAACCCCTAGATCAGTCTACTTTTGAGCGTTTACGAGGGGATTTGGGTGTTGTGTATCCTTTTTAGGATATTTTGAGTCAGTTCATTTCTTTCTTCTTTACTCTTTTCTTGAGTCTTTTTGTGTGTGTTCATATCATACATATTCACATATCACACTTTTGAGCCTGCTTCTGTTATATGATTGAACTGCTTTACTTATTCTAGCTGGTACATGCTTTTGATTACTTGTCGATGATCATGCTTTGTTTCAGTTCATTTGATATGTCTGATATCTGTCATATGCATGGCTTTTACACTTTAAACTTGAAAAATGATCACCATTGCTTCTGGTAACTAGCATGTGTAGGCTGAGTGTTTTTGCTATCTGTTACATACCTTGTAGCTAGTTCATCACATAGATGCAGATATGCAACTTGGACATCTTTATGCTTTAACATGGAAAATATGCTATAAAAATGATATAAAAAAAAAAATCAAGAATGAATGAAAATTCCATGCCTTTTTATGCTTGAGTTGAAAAGATCCAAGTGGGTTTGCATTGTCGCATTGCATTGTTCTGGACTGCTTACCATAGCACGTTGGTATGAACTAGGACAGTGTAGTGTATGCCAAGACCAATGTCTTAAGCTTCTGATGGTCCAGTTCTGGCCTAGGCTTGACTTGGTCGGTTAGCATAAGGTTTGACATGCAAATAACCCTTGGCAAAAATGAAAAAGGAAAATGAAAAAGCCTGAAAATTAAAAAGACAACAAGTTTGCTGAAGCACTGTGTTTTGGACAATGCTTATCTTGGTAGATATCAGTTAGCTTCTGCATCTCATGTTTTACCTTGCTTGTTAACTGGAAAATGTGGTGATGCTTTTTGTTTGCAAAAACTAAAAAATGCGTGCTAATGACTTTCTTTAGATATCATCTGTTGCACTGATCATGCCATGTGTCTTAGACAGTATGTCTTTTGCTATACTTGTTAGATGTTGTAATTGCAGTCAATCATATCTGAGAAGCATGCTTTCTACACTCCACCAGCACCCCAGTTGCATTCATTGCCTATTTTGAGGGGGAGTTGCATTTCAGGGGGAGTCAGTGTCGTTTGTAGAGTGCTTGATGAGTTCACTTGTCAACAAGGGGGAGAAATTTTGGTATAAGAGTTTAAGGGGGAATTTTGGCTTTCTCTGGGATTTGTTTCAGGGGGAGTTTTTGTCCCATTTGTCCTTACTCTTTTGATATCCTTGTTGATGTTTCTGAGACTGCACTCATTTTTGAGCTTTTACCTTTGGTTAACCATAATGACCGTCTCTTGCTTTTGTTCGGTTTTGGTCATTAGGGTTAAACTTTTACTTTGTTTTCTTCTTCTTTGTTTTCTTGTGCTTTGTTTTCGTGTTTCCACAGTTGTTTGCAGGTTCTGAAGAGTAGATGAAGAGAAGTGTTGACAATGCACTCATCAAGGGGGAGATTGAGGAGCCATGCTGAATAGCGTGGGCCTCATGGCTCCAGATGTGATGAGTCATTGTCAACGATAGTCAAAGAGGACTGAAAAGAGAGAGAAGACCTGCTGTGTCTGGGCCGCGTGTGACTCAGGTACACGGGCAGCGAGCGACTGTCGGGCAGAGGAGGCCGCGAAGTCGGGCTGGCCCAATCCGGGTACATGGGCTAGGAGCAGCAGAGGATCCACTGGGCTGTTGACCGGGATTGACTCAGGTACACGGGCGGTGAGCGATTGCCGGGCTGAGAGAGCTGCGGAGTCGGGCCGGCCCAATCCGGGTACCTGGTGCGAAGACGGTGGACGCTTTGTCAGTTTCGGCGCAAAACTGACGACCGTTGATTTCGGATCTGACCGTCCTGAGGCGAAGGCGTAGCTGCTACGAAAGCTCCGCATCAGGACAAGTTACCTTTATTTAGGTTTTTACTATTTTGCCTTTAGGCCCACAGTCTGTCAGTCGAGTCTGTAAAAATATCCTAAGGGCAGTTTGGTCTTTTCCATTTATTTCAGCGTCTGTAAAAAACCCTAGGGGTATTTCTGCATTTTTACGTTTAATGGGCTGCCTATAAATAGGCCCCAATATCCTAGGGTTAGGGTTACCCTTTTTGAGAAAACACTTTACCAATTTCAGAAATTGAGGGTCATTTTTGTTCGTCTTCCTGGTTCCTCCTCCGCCGCCGCCGTGGTGTTCTCTGGAGTTGCGTGTCTTCGGCCTGCGTGCTCGGCAGCCAAGGCATGCGTGCGCGGTAGCCAAAGCGCAGTGGCAGCAGCAGTCTGCGTGACCTAGGCTGAGCGGCGTAGGCGCTGGCTGCGTGGCTTTAGAGGCGCAGCGCTCGGCATGTGAAGCGACAACACCACGCAGAGAAGATTCGAGCGAAGAAGCCAAGAACCAGGAGCTATTAGCACACGCAATTCGAGGTAACACTGTAGCAGCGTTATTCTTTTGCTAAAGCACTCGTGTTCTGTATCACTCAACAAATCAAACCAAGATTAGTACTAATTGCATTTCTCGATTTGCGTGCTAATTAAATATTCCTGTTTTTGCTTTATTTCACATACGATTAGTGCAATTCCAATTCTTTCCGTAATATCTGATTACATGTGATGGCATACTGCTAAGAAATGTGTTAGATAAATATTTTTCATCTGTTGATTTAATCTTTGTGCTGTCATTATATCTGTTGGTTCATCTGCTGTTTTGATTAAACGAATGATATTGAATCTGGTGTTTAATCTGTGCACTGTTTTTATTTTGGTTGGAACTTTACTGTTTATCATCATCACGTATTAATCTGTTAATCTGCCTTTAAGCACTATGTTGGTGTCTTTTCGATTAGGACACCGGTCGTTTTTAGGCTAGATCTTTTTAGGTCCTGTTGATCTGTTTACTTTTCCTTGCTAAGTCTGTCGAGGTGCGTTGGGTATTGGGAGCAGGCCATTGATTCGAAAGAATTTTTTAGGCGCCCATTCACCCCCCCTCTGGTCGCTACTTTCGGTCCTACATCGAGCTGGCCCAATCCGGGTACATGGGCTAGGAGCAGCAAAGGATCCACTGGGCTATTGACCAGGATTGACTCAGGTACACGGGCGGCGAGCGATTGCCGGGCTAAGAGAGCTGCGGAATCGGGCTGGCCCAATCCAGGTACCTGGTGCAAAGTCGGTGGACGCTTTGTCAGTTTCGGTGCAAAACTGATGACCGCTGGTCTTGGATCAGACTGTTCAGAGGCGAAGCCATAGTCGCTACGAAAGCTCCACTTCCGGATAAGTCATCTGTAAATAGGAGTTTACTACTTTGTCCTTAGGCCCACAGTCAGTCAGTCGAGTCTGTAAAAATATCCTAAGGGCAGTTTGATTTTTTCCATTTATTTCAGTGTCTGTAAAAAACCCTAAGGGTCTTTTGGTATTTTTCCTAGTCTATTGGGCTGCCTATAAATAGAGCCCCAATCCCTAGGGTTAGGGTTAACTCACTTTAATCTAAACACCAGAGTTCACTTTCCCCACGTCGTGTTTTTGTCCAATCCTCTATTCCTGTATGCGCCGCCACCTGTGTGGATTTTGCGTTCATCTCTAGTTTTCGTCTGGATCAGTGTTTCTCTGCACCTCAGGAAATCGATTAAGCAGGTTTTATACTTCCTGTTACTTCCACCGAACATTGACATGATTTAAAGTTATTTTATGCCTCGGTTTTTGCTCGCTTGGTTTCTGTTCTCATTTCGTTCTCCCTATGAAATTAACTTCATCCTAGCAGTTGTCTGGCAGTTTGCATGGCTAGTCTGCAGCTACTCTGGCGTGAGTTGTTATTGTGTTTATCATCTCGCTCTAGTAGCTGCCAGAAGCATCAAGTCTTTTGATTAATCTCAGCCTGAAATTTTTCTTGGGAGCATTGCGGATGTATTTTCTGCAGAGATCTTTTCTGTCCTAGCAGAAAGGCTAGTAGCAATCTCTACGCCTAGGCTATGCTCATAGCTGCGTGACTAGTCTCTTCAGGATTTTCTGTCTTTGCTGTTGTTTTCCGTGTATGCGGACAGCTGCTAGTTATTTTATTCCTGCGTGTCAGGCAATCATCTCATAGGCTTCAACCTATTTGGCCTATCTCACGTATAGGTAGCAGAAGAGTGCTCAGTACTATCAAAAACTGGCTGCCATATACGTGTGGGTCCCACGTCCGGCTCAGCTAGCTGCAGCTGTAGACTGTTTGCTTTTTGCACAGATTTTTTCCTTTACCAATAGTGTTTCTCCGAAGTGTGCACTGTGCGAAGGTACATCGACAGCAGGCTTCGATCAAGCTTTCCGAAGCTCTGAAGTCCAACGTTGCTTAGTTGCGGGCTTCGGTTTTTGTTTCGGAGGTGTCAGCTGTGAAGTCTGCTAGGCGTTCAAAGCCTGTTTTTCGCGTAGGCTCCACAGAATAGCACTTTGTGCTTCGGTAGCTCTTTCATATTTTCTGTGAGGATTTCGCTGCTGTTTTCGAAGCCTACACGATAGCTACGATCTAGCTTTTCCGAAGTATGTTTTGATGGAGGTATCACTGCCCGAAGCTATATCGTGGGTCCCACATTGTTTTATCCTCGTTTCAGTGTTTAGAACTTCGAAGTATTCTTCTCGAAGTATAGGCTCCGTAGTTTTGCTTTCGAAGGTACTTCGCTGTCAGCCTTCGGAGTCTCTGCTTGTTCGAAGTGTTGTTCGAATATTTTGTTTTGCTCTGTTTCGAAGCTAGCTTCGCTGTCTACAACTTCGCACAACAACTTCGATGCACACCTCAGCTCGACATCAACAACCTTCGGTACTACATACCTCACACAGACTTCGACAACTACAGGCTTCACACCTCTCAGGCTTCGTCAAGTACCGAACAGGCGACAAATGTTTGAATAGTAAGACTCATCTCTTTTTACGTGCACTCAGATTAATTGCTGTGATGAGTTATTTCTGAGAACTTTGATCTGCCTATGTTTTAAATGTTTTGTTAATCTGCCTTTAAGCACTGTGTTGGTGTTTCTTTGACTAGGACACCGGTTGTTTATAGGCTAGATACTATTAGGCTTTGACGATCTGTTTACGTTTTCCTGATAAGTCTTTTGAGGTGTGTTGGGTGTTGGGAGCAAGTCATTGATTCGAAAGAATTTTTTTAGGCGCCCATTCACCCCTCTCTGGTCGCAACTTTCGGTCCTACAGTTGGGCCCTATTTATAGGCAGCCCAACAAAAGGGAAAAACAAATTTACCCCTAGGGTAAATTACACAGACACTAAAAATAAAATTGGAAATGACTGAAATGCCCTTAGGGTTTTTTACTGACTCAAATAACATAAATTGTGGGCCTAAAGGCAAAATAATAAAATACTAAATAAAGATAATTAGCGGTCATCAGTTTTGCACCGAAACTGACAAAGCGTCCACCGTCTTGGCACCGGGTTCTCGGATTGGGCCAGCCCGATTCCGTAGCTCCCTCAGCCCGGCAATCGCTCGCCGCCCGTGTACTTGAGTCAATCCCGGTCAACAAACCAGTGGATCCTCTGCCGCTCCTAGCCCATGTACTCGGATTGGGCCGACCCGACTCTGCAGCCCCTCTGCCCGGCAGTCGCTCGCTGCCCGTGTACCTGAGTCACACGCGGCCCAGACACGGCGGTTCTCATCTTCTCTTCACCTCTCCTCTTTTACTTCCGTTGACAATCAGTCATCACATCTGGAGCCATAAGGCCCATGCTCTTCAACATGGCTCCTCAGCTGCTAGCTGCTGCTCACAGTTGGTTTGGATGATTTCCAGCTTGAGAGATTTTGTGTTGATTTTCCCTTCTAGAGTACCCTTGTTTTGTGATAGGACCACCATGATTAGTGTAGGGAAAAACCCATGTCTTCATTCAAAAATCAAACATATTGATGAGTGTTTTCACTTTCTGAGGGATCAATATGAGAAAGGTGTTATTGACCTTGGTCATGTTGATACCCATCATCAGTTGACTGACCTTCTTACCAAACCCTTAGATCAGTCTACATTTGAGCATTTGCGAGGGGATTTGGGATTTTTGTATCTTTTTAGGATATTTTGAGTCTATTTTCTTTCTTCTATACTCTTTTATTGAGTCTTTTCGTGTGAGTTCATATCATGCATATTCACATATCACACTTTGAGTGTGCTTCTATTATATGATTGAATTGCTTTACTTATTCTAGCTAGTATATGCTTTTGAATACTTGTCGATGATCATGCTTTGCTTCAGTTAACATGATATATCTGATATCTATCATATGCATGGCTTTTATGCTTTAAAATTAAAAATGATCACCATTGCTTCTGGTAACTAGCATGTGTAGGATGAATGCTATTGCAATCTTTTACATGCGTAGTAGCTAGTTCCTTACTTAGATGTAGATATGTAGCTTGGATATCTGTATGCTTTAACATGGAAAATATGCTATAAAATTATAAAAATCAGAAAAATGAAAAATCCATGCCTTTTATGCTTAATTGAAAAGATCAAGGTGGGTTTGTTGTGTCGCATTGCATTGTTCTGGACTGCTTACCATAGAACTTTGGTATGAACTAGGACAGTGTTATGTATGCTAAGACCAATGTCTTAAGCTTCTGATGGTCCAGTTCTGGCCTAAGCTTGACTTGGTCGGTTAGCATATGGTTGACATGCAAATAACCCCTAGCAAAACTGAAAAAGGGAAAAGAAAAAGCCTGAAAATTAAAAAGATTACAAGTTTGCTGATGCTCTTTGTTTTGGACAATGCTTATCTTGGTAGATATAAGCTAGCCTTTGCATCTCATGTTTTACCTTGCTTGTCGACTAGGAAATGTGGTGATGCTTTTATTTGCAAAAATCTAAAAATATGTGCTAATGACTTTCTTTAGATATCATCTTTTGCACTAATCATGTCATGTGTCTTAGACAATATTTTGTGCTATACTTGCTAAATGTTGTAATTGCAGTCAATCATATCTGAGAAGCATGCTTGTTACACTCCACTTGCACCCTAGTTGTATTCATTGCATATTTTGAGGGGCAGCTGCATTTCAGGGGGGTTTGAGTTTTGTGTCTCTTTTGAGTGCATTTAGTCTCACTTGATGAGTCCAATTGTCAACAAGGGGGAGAAATTTTGGGTTACTTGATCTTTTAGAAGAGTTTAGGGGGATTTTCGGTTTTCTCTAGGATTTATTTCAGGGGAAGTTTTAGTCTCTTTTGCATTTACTCTTCGGATATCCTTGTTGATAATTCTGAGATTGCACTCATTTGAGTTTTTATTTTTGTTTAACCATAATGACTGTTTTCTAGTTTTTGTTTGACTTTTGGTCATTAGGGTTAAACCTTTTATTTTATTTTCTTATTTTTGTCTTATTGTGTTTTTGTTTTGGTGTTTCTACATGTTTTACAGGTTCTGAAGCATTGCTGAAGAGAGTGTTGACAATGCACTCATCAAGGGGGAGATTCAGGAGCCATGTTGAAGATCATGGGTCTCATGGCTCCAGAAGTGATGAGTGATTGTCAATGGAAGTCAAAGATAGAGGACATGAAGAGAAGATGAGACATGTCATGTCTTGGGCCGCGTGTGACTTAGGTACACGGGCGACGAGTGACTGCCGGGCAGAGGGGCTACGGAGTTGGGCCAGCCCAATCCGGGTACATGGGCTAGGAGCGATAGGGGATCTGCTGGTCTGTTGACCGGGTTTGACCTAGGTAAATGGGCGGTGAGCGATTACCGGGCTGAGGGAGCCGTGGAATCGGGCCGACCCAATCTGGGTACCCGGTGCGAAGATAGCGGACACTTTGTCGGTTTCAGCGTAAAACTAACATAACCATCCAACACCGTCCATCGGGGATCCGACCATCCTGAAGCGAAGCCGTAGCTGCTACGAAAGCTCCACATCAGGACAAGTTACCTTTAGATAGGATTTTACTATTTTGCCTTTTAGGCCCACCGTCTGTGTTAGTTGAGTCTGTAAAAATCCTAAGGGCATTTCGGTCTTTTCTATTTTATTTCGGCGTCTATAAAAAACACTAAGGGTAAATTGCGTTTTTCCTAATTTATTGGGCTTCCTATAAATTGGGCCCCAATCCCCCCTTGGGTTTACAACTCATTTGAATTAAAAATCAGAGTTCGCTTTTTACCTCTTCTTCTTCCACCTTGCACAGCCGCCGGTTCTTCTTTCCTCTAAAAATTCCATCGCAAGCTGCGTTTTTTCTCTACCGACGCATAGTGTTCCTTGTTTCTTGCCTTGCGCCTTTTTCCCAGCCATCGGGTCATCTATTTCTTGCTTTCGCTGATTAGCAGTACTAATCTCAGCGCTAAGTGCGCAGGCGGCAATAGCGCTAGCGCTCGGTCGGCAGGAGCCTGTGGCTTCAGCTGCAACAGCACGTGGCACTTCACTGCAGCACGCATGGCTGAGGCACTCGGCTGGATTTCCATTGGCGGCGCGTGATTATCAGCTGGAGACGGCGCCGGCTCAAACGCACGGAGACCAAGACCACTAGTAGCACTGTAGCACGTTTAAGCTACCGCAAAGAACAGGAACCGGCCAAAATAGTACTAATCTATTTTCTCTATTTACGTGCAATACATCATTTTTATTTCTGAATGTTCCATGATTTATTCACTTTCTCAGTTTTTCACTATGATTAGTTATTGGTATATTTGTTTGCTTAGTGAATTTTGAATCATCTGTGAGCGCTATTATTCATTTGCGTTGATTTTATCTGATCAAATGATGTGTATTGTTGATGGTTATACTTGTACTGACTGAAATGCCTGTGAGCTAAATGATTGGTTAATCTGCCTTTAAGAACTTTGCAATGTCTTTTTAATTAGGACACCGGTCGTTTTTAAGCTAGATTATTTTAGTGCTTGTGATCTCCCAGATTGTCGCATCACCTCATAATTGATAAGAGAGTGATAGCACTATTTCCATCTGTGCTTTTGGTTTGAGTTTCTAGTTATCTTTTGAGATGTGTTGGGTGTTAGGAGAAGACCATCAATTCGAAAGAATTTTTGAGACGCCCATTCACCCCCCTCTGGTCGCTACTCTCGGTCCAACACATGGCAATAGAGGTTGTGGTATTGCTCATCATATATAGGTTGATGCTTGATTTTGCACCGGCTGACCATGAGGATAATGGGCTGGGCAAAACAAATTTTTTCATACCTATGTTTGAAGGAACTATTGATATGGAAGCATACCTCAATTGGGAGTTCAAGATGGAAAAGTTGTGATGCATACGTGAGTATACAGAAGACCGAAAGATCAAATTAGTATCTTTTGAATTTAATGGTTATGTCCTGTGTTGGTGGGATAATCTGGCACAAATCATATAGGAAAATAGTGAACTAGAAATTATTACACAGGGAATTACGAAGGAAGTGTGGTTCTAAAAAAAATTAAAGAGGAGGTATGCTTTTTGCTTCCTGTCTACCCTCTTTTTATCTTTCTGGTAATGGGTACATTCTAACCTTTGATTAATTGACATCAATGGTTCTTTTGCCACTTCTTAAAAAAATTGAAAAAAAATCTTCTTCCTTTTTCGATTAGTAGCTAATTCGGAGTTGTTTACGTACGTCAGTTCAACGGGGATGTACACATTTATATATTCAAATTATGGTCCTGCAAGATCTATACTTTATACCAACATCTTTAGTTTCTCCTGTAGATGACCAGGATACAGAAGGAGAATCCAATCAAAAAGCAGAGATAAGATCTGCTAATCAAGAGCAGGGCAATGCATTGCCCTAGCCATTTTCTACTCCATCGATGCATGCACGCATGCCTGCCTGATCTGATTGACGTGCAGGCTTTTAATTGTTCATTGCCTGTCAACTGTCACGTCGATGATCACGAAGCATGGCTTGCTGCAAGCCTGTTGAGTACAGGTGTGAGGCTGCAGGACCATGGACATGTCCAATCTCGCTAAAGACTGGGCGGATGCTTCGCCCATGCTAGCACGTGGCTGCGAGAGCTAAGAACTCCATTATTTATTAAAAGTTATTTCACAAACTGCAATAAATTTTATCAATTTATAAAAATATAATTATAATTATAATATAAACTTACTTTTATAACATAAGTCATGAAATATTATCTAGGGAAAATTGCTCATATGTCATTATAATTTTCAAAAATTGCTTATATGTCACTGTTAGTGACTGTGGTGACCCCCATCTGTGAGTGACACCTCGATGGCATATTAGCAAACCGTGAAAATTTTAGTGGCATGGAAAAAATTAACCCTATTATCTAATATTATATTTATTTAATATTATAATTATAAATACGTTTTTTGTTTAAATTTTGTCGAATTTAGAAAAAATTGATTTAAAAAAATAAAATAACTTGTAATATGAAATGAAGGTACGTGCTATCTAGTGATACCTAACCGCTTTCATCTGCATTTTGATCGCGATTGATAGATCATGATTAATCTAAATATGTCATCCGTCAGCAAAATTTTAGCTTTAATTTCATATATACCTAGTTATTTTTGTCGATGATCGATCAGTACTGGCTAGCTAAATGCACACAAAAGATGCGACCTTTTGTGTCATCTTCGCATATATACGCTTTGATTTTTTTTCTCGATATCGAAACGCATGCATCAACAAAGGATCGATCATATCAGTCTAAGTGCTGCAATGCAAGTTCATGAATGAGCTGCTTGCCGACCTAGATGGTGAAGTGAAGCATGCTTGACTGTCTCCCCTTTAATTTTGCATGCCATGCAAGATGAGGATACCATCTATCACATTAATAATAAGGCTAATTAAAGCATATACAAAGTTATACAAACAGGTAAAGAGAAAAATATTTCCATGCATGTGTATGGAAAACACAACAAGCTAGCTAGGCCGCGACAGGGCAACCACCAGCTAGGACACTTCAGCAAAAAAATTTCAAGTTTTGACTTTACAATGTCAACTTTAGCAACCTTGACATCAAATGATTTGTCAACCATACGCAGTCAACACACCACGAGACGCACCCACATGTGAGTTATTATAAACGCGAACCTCTTAAGAGGCAATAATTTTAATTAATCTTAGTCTTTAATTTAGTATCATACAATTCTATATACATGTAAAATAAAAAAAATATGACGAATATAATAGATAATTTTATTTAAATATGAATCATTAGATAAAAACAATAAATGGCTCACCATCATTTAGTTGTACCTCAAAACAACGAGTGATTACAAACAAATTTTGCCGCCCCAATATATGTTGTTAGTGCACGACTGACGAATGAATGATCTCTTTCTCGCATGAACGGATATTTGCTACAATTAATAAAAAGTCATAAATATTCAACCTCATCGATGTAGTCAACTACTCTCTCCATTCATTTGCAGACCATTCATTTTTATTTAAAAATTTTATATAAATATGTAAAAATATAAGTTATACTTGAAGTATATTCAATAATAGAATAAACTATAACAAAAATATATATATCGGTCCCAGTTGACCATACAGTGACCGGCAACCGTAGTGGAGATGAACACAATAAAAGGGACCATGTGTCAGGGGGACAGCACTTCCCTTGCATCTCATGCAGCCTCAGTGTAGGGCCCAATATTTTGGATGGGCAGGAGGATGTCAACTGGTCAAATTAATCCACGTGTCATCTTGAATGAATTATTAGGTAGGGAATAGGGATAGAGCGCAATGCATGTAGCTAGCCCGGGCGGGTGAGATAGTGATATATTGAAACATGATCACATTATGCCTGCCAAGAAGCGCGGCCAAAGTTGGGCCATTTGCACCTTTCTTCTATAATTAAAAAATCAACAAAAACGGCACAGAATGATTCTAATAGTCTCTTTTTTCCGGCCAACACTGCCAACTGTGTAGACCAACATGGTCCAATTTTGGTTTATAATTAACTTAGTTGAACCCAAAGTTCTTCTAAGAAATATTGCATGGTTTTTTCCTATATTCCTGCGAAAATGAACTACTTCACCAATTGTATTTCCTGTGAGATTCATAGATTTGCATGGAATTCACTATTTATTATGGGAATAATTAATAGTCCAATTCCTGTAGAGACAAGAAAAAAATCCACATTTCAAACAAGAACTAATGATAAATTCTTAAAAATCCACAGCTAAAGCAGCTAAATGTGCAATTTTACATGCATGATTGGCTTTAAAGTGAAAAAGAACCGACTAGTGGAGAACCTCGTGAGCAGTGTCTATAACCTGACACGAAACCATATTTGCAAATATGCAATGTCAACGTCCTCTTGTCTTGCCAACGAGAATTTCTGCACTTCATGCATGGACACCTCGCGCCAGTGTTTGTTGTCAAAGCGAATGCACGATCAACAAATTTCTCAGCGTTGATTACCCACTCCCTCGTGTGAGCTCCACTTTTCATCCAACCACTATACATCCACCGTCGGTCGTCCTCAACCATTCTATAGAAAAAACATTCTTTCAATCGAGAATGCATCATAAGTACCACGTGCCTATGTCTATAGGAAAAGATAGGTCCTAAACCCACCCAAGAGTGACCGACAAAACATGGTATTTATGACGAGCCATGAGTCCGAACGAAATTTCAGCAATATAACCCCGCTGTTCTCCAATTGCACGCCTAATAGTGGTGCAATGGAGAACAACAAGGTTATGTTACTGAAATCCCATTCGGACTCATGACTCATCATAAAACCACGCTCTGTCGCCCACTCCGAGGCTGTCTAAAAAGGGACAACTCTGGACCTACATATCTCACACGCATGACACGTGTGAGACATGTTGGTCCGAAACGGGTGACGCATAGGTTTCGTTACACTATCTATGTTGTTGTCAAATAAAAAATTGCATACGAAAAGAAATATATATAATAAAATATATATAATATATACAAGCATAAGCATACATACAACATCACAATCAACAAAATCATAATATGTATCAAAAGAAAAATGTACGCGTGTAGTTCATGTTACCATCAAAATATGTTATGCATTAAGAATCCTGAAAATTCACACATCTAATCAAGAAAATTCAAAGTTCCTGAAAATTTCTCTAAATGGCGACATTGTTCCTTATTCGACAACAACCTATACAACACATATTTTCATTGCATATATACTTTTAGAATACAACTTCTAAACAAACATCTAGAGTTAATAGCAATTTTTTACTGCCCAATTCAATTAACTCAACCAACAAATTTGTTCAAACCAATTTCAACTAGATGACTTCTTAATCAATCTATTATCTGAGAAACTAATCCACAAGTTTCATAAATTTTGAAGACAAGAAATCACAATTCAAAGCTTGAAATCAAGTTAATAGCATTACTTAATCATCGGGTGGCGATGGCGAGCGGCGATGGGTGACGGGCGACGGTGTCCGGATGGCGACGGCCGAATCGGGGGCGGCGGGCGACGCGGACTGGCGGCAGCGGGCGGCGGCGGGCGATGGCGGTTGGGGCGGGCGGCCGCTCGGGGCCGGCGGCGGCCTGCGGTGGGCGGCAGCGTCGGGCGGCGACGGGCGGCTCGGACCGGCGGCGGCGGGCGGCTGCGGGGGCGGGTGGTGAGGGCGGGCGGGCGATCGGGGCTGGCGGCGGCGTCGGGCGGCGACTGGCGGCGGCGGGAGTTGGGGCCGGGGGCGCGCGTGTACAGGGATTAGGTTTCCCTGTACGCGCGCGCGTGGTTGGCGATTACATCCCGTAACTTCCGTCGGTCACCATTAAAGCCGACGGAAGTTAAGGGATGTGTATCGGCCTGGACCACAGACCCGTTAACTTCCATTGGCCACAGTTAAAAGCCGACGGAAGTTAAATTGGCCGACGAAAATGTTCTGTTTTGTTGTAGTGTCTTATCTTACGGTTTACACAATCCAAAATTCCCAAGGCTAGCAGGGTGCATTATTTCAATATGCAATATATCTATCCAGCTCTGCATAACTAGTGTAGTCGCTCTTTGACGTCATTGATTTTTATTATAATATTAAATTATTTATTTTATTTAATAGTCTCGTGTAAATATAGAAACTTCAAGTTATACTTCAAGTAACTTCAATAATAAAACAAATTATAACAAAATAAATTATATTTCAAAAGATAAAACAAATAATAAAATTTGTGATAAAAGACAACGGTATATCATAATAATAAGTTCCAAAGACACTAGTCGAACATATCATAGTGCATCCCGACATTTCATTTTATATATTAATAATGTAAGTACCCATTTCGCATAATTGACTTGCATTTTTTTATTTTATCATCAAAGCTAGCCTCTCGTTGCAGAGAAATTTGCAAATATAGCACTCCCTTCGGTGGGCTTCGCAAGAACAGCACCCCAACGTTGGCAATTGCAGATATAGCATTATAATAGTGGGGAGTTTGAACATATGGCATTGCCCTCCACTAAACATGTTTTTTGAGCTCTTCTACCGGTTTTGCCCTTCTTCTACAACAGCTACCTTGCATCCCACTGAATCCCTTTCTCCTCTCCCATTCATCCCGACCAGAGCTCACTCCCAGAGGTCGTACAGTGCACTACCGCCCTCTGCCCCAGCGCGCTCCGCCGCCGACCTCCGCCGCCGTCCTCCGCCCCCGTGTGCTCCGCTCCCTTTTCTGCCCCGCGCGCTCCGCCGCCGCCCTCTGCCCCCGCGCTCTCCGCCGCCGCCCTCCGCCCGCCCAGGATCAGAGAATTGCATGCAGGGGAAGCAATTGAGATTATACCACAACCCTGTTAGGCCAGCGGTCAATTGAGCAAGGGAAAAAGATAAAACCTATATTCTAGATCAGCTAAGCATGTCGACAGATGACATCAAGAACACCAAAAACAACTCAACAAATGTTTCAAGCCTCACTCCTTATTGCCAACTACAAGAAGCAGCAAATGAAGCTTGAGTGATGCACGCACAGGCGCACGGCGCAAGCAAGCATGCATCCACTTACTTGCTCTCTCCATCCTTTCTAGGACCTGCAGCGACAACATTGCTCTAAGCTATCAACCTTTCCTTCTCGTTCACAACCGCAGAGGTGGCAGGCGAGTCCGACTTTTGCGAGCCAGTGAGCCTCGCAAGTAGCACGAAGGACATCCCATCCAGTACGTTGTTCATGCACCGGAGAGCAACAACGGACACCTTGAACACCGACGGCGACACAGCCTTCGTGAGCAGGTATTCAACGCCGTTCAGCATCTGGTACCGCAGGTTGCTGATAATGCCCATGTGGATCGCCCAGGTAGCGGCGTTGAGCAGCGTGGGCGGCGGCTTGTTGGGGGTCTCGAACGCCGGGTCCATGCGCTTTCGCAGCGTCATGAGTCCGTTGGAGAGCGCGGTGCCGGCGAGCCCTGCCGCGAACCCCACTGCGGAGAAAGTGGCGCCCTTGGACACGAGAGTCGTGACGCGGGAGCCGAAGGAGTACGCCCCGGCCTCGAACATGTGGCTGGGGAGTCCGGAGGCAGCGGAGGGCACGGTGGCGAGGGGCGGGCGGAGGGCGACGGCGGAGCGCGCGGGGGCTGAGGGAGGCGGCGGAGCACGCGGGGACGGAGGGCCGCGGCGGAGGTCGGCGGCAGAGCGCGCCAGGGCGGAGGGCGGCGGTGCACTGTACGATCTCTGGGAGTGAGCTCTGGTCGGGATGAATGGGAGAGGAGAAAGGTTCTCAGCGGGATGCAAGGTAGCTGTTGTAGAAGAAGGGCAAAACCGGTAGAAGAGCTCAAAAAACTTGTTTAGTGGAGGGTAATGTCATATGTTCAAACTCTCCACTATTATAATGTTATATCTGCAATTGCCAATGTTGGGTGTTGTTCTTGCGAAGCCCACCGAAAGGAGTGCTATATTTGCAAATTTCTCCTCATTACAGCAGCCAGTAGCTAGCACACATGCATGCACGTCACATCCATTTATTTCTGCATCGCCATTTTCTCTTTAGCTAAAGCAAAAAGGAGCCAAAGCTGTGGCGCCAGCTCAAAGGGTAGTATTTCTCGCCGAATCTCGATCTCCTGCTGGTTATATATTGGAGTTTTCCAGGTGGACCTAAGTGCCATCGCCGAAGGTCAAATTTTTTTTGGTTCCAACGTACACTAACATGACTTAATGGTGCATTTGTGCTGCACTACTACGAAAATGTTTTTACAGATAGTATTTTGGTATCTTTCTACAGGGATATAAAACTGTTTGTGAAAAATCATTTCCACGTGCAGGCAAGATTGAAATGGCGCAACTTATTGAATAATGCATACATCATTACTTTCCAGCACAACAAACATACTCTTCTAATAAATTAAAATGCTTACTTCATGTTTCTCCCTCAGTACAAGGCACATTAGATAATACCCTTTGTCCCAATGACTACATATTAATAACTAATATGTTCAGTTGTAGCATATTGATAGAAGGGTATCTGAAAGTGCATCTGTTAGGCTCCTAATTAATTTTAAATTTTAGAGAATTGATGACAATAGTGATCAAATACTGCTAACTATATTCTTAAGAAATATGAACATGATTATTGGTGGAAATAACTTTACCCTAATAGAGTCCAAATGACATTATCTACGAAGCCTCCGGAAGGCTGAAGCCCTCTCGATGTTCGAAGACAATAAGCAAGTCGAATATACCCCTTCGTCCTACATGATGAAGCAAAGTATCTAAGACTATCCAAAGACTACTTCTAGAACAACGAGGCCAAGAGATAATTATGGGGCTACCTGAGCATCGAAACCCCCTCCGAGACCCTCCTAGCTCCTCCCGAGAAGATATGCGAAGCCTACTTCGGTCGCAAGCCTTCGATTTATGCTTCTATATCCATTCAAAGCCCTGAAGCTACCTCGACATGTAGACCAAAGCTAGGAGCCTTCGTCTCTGGCATCAAGACATGTATTTGCCTTTAGGTTTACTATTTTACCCCTATAAAATCTTGTAAACAGAGTCCTCTATGGCGGTTGTAACTAGAGGGTAAAATGGTTTTTTCCTGTTGTATTTTGCCTATAAATATTGGGAACCTCAAATGTAAAGGGACTGAGGATACATAATATGAAAATCACTATGAACTGAACGTAAGTTCCTCGCATTGTATAGTCTCCGAAGCTCTTCGACAGAAATTTCCAATGTCCTCTGCAATACGGTTTTCTTGACGGTCCACAAATAAGGCAGATCCACGAAGCAGAGTGAAGGCCTGACAAAAGAAAAAGAGTCGTTAGAAGCAATAAAAATATAAGGGGTTGTCGAACTACGTGTGAGCTCCATCTACTTGAAGAAAAGCACCTTCGGTTGCCGCAGTAAGATCCACACAACAGTAGCAGCTCATCTCTGTTACCAAGTCACTACCCACGAGTCCTTTGCTGCTCCGAAGATATTGAGACACCATCTCGCCTACTGGAGCCCACTGCGAATCCCCTGCAATAGGAGAGAGATCCGATCAGTTTCGGAGCATGAAGAGATTTCCAAAATCTTCACTCTACTGGACCTTCGAGCCCATGGGCTCCGGGCCCTTGATTTTGGTCAATAGCTCCACCGCCTGCTCCCTCTCGTGTCTAGGGAACAGAGGTAGCAAAGTACCCATGCAAGGAGCTTTGGTAGTCGAGGCCGGTCGAGAGGATCCAGGAAGGTCCACGGAGTCTGGAAGCCCTCGAATGCATTGCTACGACGAACCCTGTGGTTCACCGTTATTCACCCTTTTTATCTTCCATCTCCCCACCGAAGGGTGTTGCCTCCAAGAGCTTCGAGAGCGCCGGTACTTCATCGACCCCGAGCCAGGCCCATACCTGATTGTACCTCTCCCAAGTCCCGACCAGGGCGAGGCAGTGGCTTCGCTCATCTTGTGTCAAAGCCCCCATGACACGCTCTTCCGCTATAACTACCACTTCTAGTGTCAATATCTCTCTCTTAGCTACAAGATAACGAAGTTCAAATGATTAATGTGTTGACCGAAGTATAAAGAGTACAAAAACAATATTTCAAACACTCACCAAGGAACTTGTTGACATGCAAACGTGCCCCCGCACTTGGGCCGGTTCGACGATCCAAAAATGTCACGAGACATTGACATCACGTTCCGACCATCCTTAGACCGTGGCGAGGGGATAACGGAGTCGCCAGGAAATTAAATAATAATAATCTAAAATTACTCAATTAACCAAAGTGTTGGAAAATAATTAAAAACAAATAAAAACCTAACTAAACCCAACTGGCCAGAATAGGGACGGTGAGACCGAAGTCTGCTAGGCGGTCGGACTGATGCTAAGTCGCCGGTAGGACCGGCGGTGCGAAAGGTTTGCCGAAGGGGGCTTTGGCCTAAATTTCGAAGTGTCCACCAAAGGGTGCTCTTCGGCCGATTGGACCGAGGTTAAACCTCCGGTCAGACCGCAGGTGGCCGAAGAGTACAAGGAACACTCTGGTGCGAAGGGTTCCTCCTATGCGAGAATTGGCTCCGGTGTGAATATACCTTTGGCGCAAAGAAATACCTTCGGTGCGAAGGGTTCCCTAGGTCCTCTGCGAAGCCCGGTTAGACCGGTCTCGTGCCGCCGGTCGGACCGCAGCGTGCCAGCACGTCAGGTGACAACATGACATGGGCCGATCGGACTGAAGGGTGGCCTTCGGTCGGACCGATTGTTCCTAGAAGATGGCCTCCGAGCTCCACCGACCGCCTTCCCATAGATGGATCTCAGCCAAACTCCTTGGAGAGGATGAAGGTGATGAAGTACTACAAAAAATACTAAAGGATCAAAGTAATTCAGCCAGGAGACCGAATTACCAATAGAAATTGATAAAACCGATTGAAATTTGTTACGTGGATGAAACGGATGATTCACGAGCGAATCGACAAGGACTTACCATGATTACGACGCGGCGGACGGATGGTTTATAGCACAAACTAGCAAATATATACGTGTTAGGCTAAAACTAGGGCAAAGAAAGTAAATGTGATTCAAGGTAGATAATAGATTGAATCTATTAGGGTTTTAGGGGGCCTCCTTGAATCGGCCTTGCCTCTGTTTGTAGAGGTGGGTCATGAGTTCCTGGGTTCTAATCTGAGTTAGACACGGGTTCCAAGTCATCCAAAATTAATTAGGGATAAAAATACCCCGAAATCGGTCATTTGGAGTCGGACTCGTGTTGGACCGGTCTAACCGAGCTCATATGGCCGGTCTAACCGGGCCTACATGGCCGATAGGACCGGCTTGTGCCAGGTCTCGGCATATTTTCGGTAAAACTACCAAAAAGTGATATTTCGATAATCTTGACCATTAATGTCGTTTTTTCTATTAACACATGCCCCCTGCGTTTTGGCCAACTTTAGTAGGCCAAAAGCACAACGAGCTAAGGGCGATATGCTTTATATCGGCCTTTCGACACTTCAAGCGTTTTGCCACACACTTGGGAAGTACTTTTTCAAATACCTACCATTCAAAGCCCTACGAAATCGCACTCCTTGAAGTGATTCTAGCAAATATGCATTACCTGGAGCGATTTC
Organism: Zizania palustris; assembly: GCA_019279435.1. NCBI lineage: Eukaryota > Viridiplantae > Streptophyta > Magnoliopsida > Poales > Poaceae > Zizania > Zizania palustris. The sequence continues at coordinate 9,250,866 of JAAALK010000081.1, read as the reverse complement.
AACTACTCTAAAAGGACCTTCCCAACTAGGCGACCATTTGTCAAATTTTGGGCTCTTAGTACCTAAAGGCAAAATCATCTTCCAAACTAAGTCACCAACTTAAAAACGATTTTGCTCTTACCTTCTTGTCATAAGCTCTAGCCACTCTTCTTTTGTCTCTTTCTATTGCTTCTAGAGCTCTTAACCTCTTATCGGTCACCTCTTCTAAATTATCCTTCAAAAGAGTTTCATACTCATCGACTGATAAGCCATCTTGCTTAAGTAATCTTAAAGAGCCAAGATTCACCTCTACGGGTAAAATGGATTCTTGTCCATACACCACCTCATATGGACTTACCTTGGTGGCACCATGCTTTGCAACTCTACAGGCCCACAATGCTTTAGAAAGCACTTCTTGCCACCTTTTAGCAAACTCTTCAATCTTTTTCTTAATGAGATTAATCACAGTTTTATTACTAGCCTTGGCCTGACCATTGGCCTGAGCATAGTATGGTGAAGAGTTTACCAACTTTATACCATAAGATTTGGCAAAATCACATACTTCCTTAGAAACAAATGAAGCACCCTGATCTATAGTAAGAGTTTGAGGAATACCGAATCTTTGTATAATGTGCTTCAAGATGAAATCAATTACCTTGTTTTGCGTCATGTTCTTGAGAGGCACGACCTCGGTCCACTTGGTGAAGTAATCTGTAGCCATCAACACGAACCGATGCCCTTTTGAAGAGGAAGGATAAATTTGGCCGATGAAGTCTAAGGCCCAACCTCGGAATGGCCATGGCTTGATAATAGGGTTAAGTAAAGATGCAGGAGCCAGCTGAATATTACCAAACCTTTGACAAGCTTCACATCCCCTATAATACCTAAAACAGTCCTCAGTGATGGTCGGCCAATAAAAACCCGCTCTGTTGAGCATCCAACTCATTTTCTAGGCCGACTGATGAGTACCGCAAAGATCTTCATGTACTTCACCCACATCAAGTCTAGATTGATCGACATTCAAACATCTCAAAAGTACTCCATCAATAGTTCGGCGATACAACTCGTCGTCGAGTTGCACAAATTTAAACGCTTGCCGCCGAACTTTTCAATCAACTCGCTTGCTAGGATCCCTCAAATATTGAATAATTGGAGTCCTCCAATCATCCCCATGACTTTCTAAAGTACTCGCCAAATCTTCGTTTGAATTGGTATTTAAATTACAAACCTTGGCTTGCCCCTGTGTCCTAAAACCTTTTTACTCGGGGCGGTCGGACTGACCATAGAGGGCCGGTCAGACCGGCCTGGCATGGCCAGTTAGACCTACCAGACGCCTGCAGTCAGACCGGTCAGACCGATGTGTTCTGATTCGGGTACTGACATAAACCTAAGCATCGAATTTTCTTGTGCGAAAAATTTACCTCATTTAATTTGGTAACCAGATGCTCGTTGAGCCAATCATTCGCTACTGAATTGGCTTCTCTAGACATGTGAAATTTCAAAACCATCAAGAGTAGAAATTATGTCTAGACATCTATCCAAGTAGTTGTTTAGCAAACCTAAAACATTGAGCAAATTTAGCTACCTGTTGGACTACTAATAGTGAGTCACCATATGCATGAACATATTCAATACCCATAGATCTTAACAACTCAAGTCCTAGCAACAAAGCTTCATATTCGGCTTGATTATTAGTACAAGGAAGTTCTAATCGGGCCGAGGTTTCAAAACTCATACCATTAGGTGATATGATCACAACTCCAAAACCTTGACAATTTTTGCAAGCCAAACCATCAAAGTAAAGTTTCCATGGTATTACCTCAATCAAAGCAGCATCACTACTCCAATTGACGTCTACATGGTGATCAACTATAAAATAGTGATGACTTGGCCTTTCATAGCTTTTAAGGGTTCATAATCCAAATCATACTCAATCAAAGCATAAGCCCACTGTTGGGGGAAAATACTTCATCCTCAGAGCCATTGCTGCAACAAGACAAAGGCAGGTGATTTGATCAAAGGCTTCTAGTGTCTAACTCCGGGAGTGCATTGGATCGTGTTCGAAGGATGAAAGCAAACTCTAGTTCGAAATATATCTTCGAACTTGAACTCTTCAGAGAACCTCTTTGCCAGCTAGGATAGAAGATTTATCTTCTATCTCGGTAGATTAGTCTTTACCGTTTTAGCCCTATCAAGGGTACCAAATAGTTTCCACTATGTCGGCTGTAATATAGGGGTAAAAGGGTATTTTCCTTAATGTTTGGGCCTATAAATACCCCCCGTTTTACCCTGTAATGAGGATCGAATACTCAGTTATTCAATACACATCTTCGAACTGTTCTGAGCTATTATCCTATTCGGAGGCTCGAATCAGTTTGTCCACACACACTTCGTTTGTTAGTTTCTAATCTCTCGAAACCTGTTAGCGTAATCTTTTACGCCAACAGTTGGCGCCGTCCGTGGGGAACTTAGTCCAAAAAAACTTCGTTCTCTACCAAGCTTTCAAACCATGCCTCCCAAGCGGAGTTCAGGTGGTAGCCCTATTCGGAGGTCCCCTCGGACCTCTGAAGCAATATCTTTAGACACGATTGAGGCCGGAGGACCTTAAACTTTTCCTCCACCTCAGACTCCAGAAGGAACTCCCGTTCCCCGAGCATACGGAGTTCCTCCCCCGAATCCATCCATACTTCGGCCACCCGGAGTTCCTCTTTCACCTCAAGTCCCACTTCGAACTGATGCAAACAGGTCTCAAGACCCGGAAGGCCCTTCCGGAGGAGATGAAGACGGTCTTGGTGATATGGCCGCTCAAATGGCTAGTCTCCAAGCTGAAGTAGCAAGGTGGCGGCAAGAAGCCGCAGATAGGCTTCACCCTCAAGCCACCCTAGTCATACCCGAAGTGCCCGAAGATGACGAAGTTCATTATCCCGAAGCCCCGGAGAACACATCCTTCAACACTGAATCTCCGCTGCATCGAGAGCTACAGAAAGTGCGCTTCGATCCTAAGTTTAAAACTTCAAAGCTTTGCAAGTATGCTGGAGATGAAGACCCTAGGGAGTTCTCCCATTCTTATGCATTAGCAATTGAGGTCAGCGGAGGGGTGCGAGACACCATGGCCAAATGCTTTCCTCTAGCTCTTGAAGGAGTGGCGCTGCGGTGGTTCTGGTCTTTGAAACCAGGGTCAATCAGAACCCGGGAGCAATTAAGGAAGAAGTTTATAAGCAATTTTCAGGGTACCTTTGTACCCCCAATGTTAACAGGAAGTCTTTTTTAGGTGAAGCAGCTCCCTGGAGAGACTTTAAGGCAATATTTCAAGCGCTTCACCCATACGAAGTCACAAATTCGAGGGTTAACTACATCCTCTGTAGTTGACGCAGCTCGAGAGGGAGTTACCAATGCAGGCCTTCTTGATAAACTTCACCAAAAGCAGATATCTTCGGTTGCTCAGTTGATGTCTTACTTCGAAGAGTATGCAATGTCAGAAGAGGGATGGCTTCGGAGAACTGCTGCAACCCCGTCAATTCTGCAAGAAGTTAAGTTGGAAGTGAAGACTTCCACACAGCCGCAGGGGCCTAGCTTTGAATCTCAGCACGACAGGCGTCGGGGGCAAAAGCATCCTCGTTTAGAAGTCTTGAACATTGCACCCCCGCAGAAATTTGCCCCAAGAGCTTCGCAGCCTTCAGGAAGTAAGACCAGTGGCTGGAGGCCGCCAGGGAAACCGGCTGGCAAAGCCCAAGCTTTTTTCTGCAGTGTCCATGGTGAGAATCGATGTCACACGACTGATGCGTGTAAATATATACTCGCTTTAAGAGGAGAGTACCTAGAAAGAACTTTGGGTCGAGGCACTACTGACCGAGTTCCGACCGAAGTGCGTCCGGAGCCTGTTCAGGCTATGGCGCGGATAGAAAACTTCGACCCTACAAGACGGCCTCCGGTGGTCAATGTTATGCCACCTCTGAAGCAGGAAGATGGTCAAGATTGAGGGAAAAGAGTAGTCCTCCCCATTTCTGGAGGAGGGACCCTCAGAAGCATGTCGAAGAGGTAGAGAAGAGAATATGTCAAAGAAGTGGGCCATATTGGAACTTCTTCATCTGCAGCTGCTATGCTTGAATGGTCCCATGTGCCGATATCTTTTTCTGTAGATGATGCAGCTGGCATAAAGTTTCGACATGCAGACCCACTTGTCATCACTACCGACATAGCAGGGACTGAGGTCCGGAGAGTGCTAATTGACGGAGGGAGTTCGGCAGATATTATCTTTGTCCAAGCTTTTGATCAACTCTGCATCTCCAGGAAGCATCTTCTCCCAGCAGCCCGTCCGTTGCAAGGCTTCGCAGGACCCCCTCTCGATGCCCTCGGCCAAATTGGCCTGGAAGTTACTTTTGGAGAGGGGCTATTGGCCAGGACGGAGGAAGTGATTTTTGATGTTGTGGATGCCCCATATGCATACAATGTTATCTTTGGAAGGGGCATGTTGAATCAATTCGGAGCCGTGGCGCATCATAATTACCTGTGTATGAAGATGCCCACGCAGGCGGGAGTACTCACTGTTTTCGGAGATCAGGCCACTGCGCGAAGAGCGGAGTATGGTCATGGCCCTCCCCTTGAACCGAGACAGGTGAACAACGTGCAAGATAACCCGAAGGTTTTTTCTGCTCCGGGCGAATCCTCGAAGAAGTCCTTCCCAAGGCCAAGCCCTGAAGGAGAGATTGCAACGAAGGTCATTGTCATAGATGGCAAGGAATATTCATTTCAGTTTGGCAAGGACTTGCCTTCAGAAGTCGCTACTTCGTTAGAGAAAGTAGTTGAGGAGAACCTAGATGTCTTTGCTTGGTCTGATGAAGACATCACCGGAGTCAGTCGAGATATTATTGAGCACATTTTACTTGTGAACTCGAAAGCTCGGCCTGTTCGGCAAGGACTCCGGAAGCTGTCTACGGAGAGGGCTATCCTTGCCAAAGACGAAGTTGAAAAGCTGCTGAAGGCTAGGATTATCAAAGAGGTGGCTCATACGGAGTGGTTAGCCAACCCAGTCTTCGTTAGGAAGAAATCTTCTGGGAAGTGGCGCATGTGTATTGATTTTACATCTTTGAATAAAGCATGCCCCCGCGACCCCTACCCCATGCCCCGAATTGATCAATTGGTTGACTCTATTGCTGGTTCGGAGTTATTAAGCTTCCTCGACACGTATTCCGGCTATCATTAGATCTGGTTGAAGCGCGAAGATGAAATAAAGACAAGCTTTATAACTCCGTCAGGAGTCTTCTGTTATGTAAGAATGCCCTTTGGCTTAAGAAATGCCGGGGCTACTTTTTCAAGGTTAATTGCTAAGGCTCTAGGTCATCAATTAGGTCGCAATGTAGAGGCCTATATGGATGATATTGTAATAAAGAGTGCTTTAAAACACCAACATAGCCTAGACTTAGCAGAAACATTTAATAGCCTTCGGGCATGTGGAATCCGTCTTAACCCCGAAAAATGTATCTTCGGGGCTCAGGCTGGAAAATTGTTAGGGTATCTAGTTTCGAGCAGGGGAATCAAAGCTAGCCCCACTCAGATAACTGCGCTGCAAAGGATGGCACCTCCAGAGAATTTAAAGCAAGTACAAAAGCTGACTGGTCGCCTTGCAGCACTTAGCAGATTTTTGGCAAGGTCTGCGGAGAGAAGTTTGCCCATTTTTAAAGCATTGAAAGGGTCCGAAGATTTGCATGGACACCGGAGTGTCAAAAAAGCTTCGAAAATATTAAGAATTATCTCAGTAATCTAGCTACACTCACGGTGCCTATTGTAGACGAAACCCTACTCCTTTATGTTGCAGCTACTGGCTCAGTTGTCAGTGCAGTCCTTGTCAGAGAGGTTGATTTCAACGGGAAGTTGGTACAGAATCCAGTTTATTTTGTGTCCAAAGCATTGTCCGGAGCAAAAACAAGATATTCCGAGCTTGAGAAGTTCACTTATGCTTTGATAATGGCTTCGAGGAAGTTAAGGCATTATTTCTTGGCGCATAATGTAATTGTACCAACTTCATATCCCTTGGGAGATATGCTCCGAAGTAAGGATTCCACAGGAAGAATTGGGAAGTGGGCCGTTGAATTAGAACCTTTCGGTATATCCTTCGTGGCAAGGATAGCAATTAAGTCACAACTGTTGGCGGACTTCGTGGTAGAGTGGACTCCCCCTGTAGCATGGGCTCCGGAGAAGCCAAGCGAAGTGATTTGGACCATTAACTCTGATGGAGCTTTTCAAGCATCTGGAGCAGGTGTTGGAGTAGTGATAATTTCGCCTTCAGGGCAAAAGGCAATGTACTCCACAAGACTCAACTTTAAATCTACCAATAATACAACGGAGTATGAAGGAATTTTGCTGGGACTTCGAAAGGCACGTGCTTTAGGGGCTACAAGAGTTGTTATTAAGACAGATTCTCAGATTGTAGCAGGGCACGTAGACAAAAGCTTTCAAGTTCGACATCCACAACTTGCAAAATACTTGGAAGAAATCCGTAAGATTGAAGCAGCATTTAAAGGGATTTTGTAGCGCCCCGATTTAACAAACCGAGACATTATTGAATTTCATAAGAAAAACAATAATACAAGAGGTTCATCATGCGACAATCGTACATACGACAGTGTTCATGGTATGCAGACCATATTTATTACATCATTGTTTTAATAAAAACAGTAAAGTAAAATAATTAGAAAACGGCATGACGAACATCTTCTTCAGGATTTTTCTTCCCGACTGGGTCGCTACTCCAGACCGTCTTCGTAGTAAGCATCCTCTGTGGGGTCCAACGGGTATGAGTACAAAAAGTACTCAACAAGCCACCGCAAATGCAAATAATAATGCAGGATAATAAACAAGGAAGGATAATGGCTAGCATTGCGAAAAAGTGCAGTTGCAGTTATTGCATTTAGTGTAATCAAATTTTAATCATGCGTAAAGTAAACATGAACATCATCAACATCAACTAACTCGAGGGGTACAGTCAGCCCCACCTCGCTCAACGGTCCTTACATGTCAATCCATCATGCAAATTCATACTCAAAGTAAACTAACTGGGGGATGTCACGCAACCCGCCCTTGACCGTGGGCTCGGCTTTTCGAAAAGATTTTAGACTCTGATCAGAGATGTACTACTGTACCCACAAGGCACGCACTCATCCCAAACGAGATGACCCATTTCACGGGAACTCGTGCCAAAACCTCAATATGAGATGTTCCAAGCGATAACCACCCGCTCTAGGTTTCGCCGGCGCGCTGGGCCGTATCCCGGCTAACGTCGCACCCCCTTTTGCGCCACATTGGTACAAGTCACCCGCAGGTGCAACTTGACCCATCTCCAAGTGGTGGCCTCGGTTTGGAACAACCCATACCTTAGTTAGGACTTACCCACTAGACTTGTGGTTAGTACGTAAGTGTATTGCAACGGATCCCTCAGACCGGTCCTTATAGTGCTCCGGGTGCTACCGACCAATGTCCTAGCTTGCACCCGGAACCCACCATGCATACACTCACAACCATAACTCATCACCAACAGAATTTCCAAAGAGAAGAAGTAACGGGGATCATATAATAGAACCATTTTGCTACGACTCATTTTTATCCTATAGCGATCGTGTCAATACATTGGACACTAGCTAATATCATTGATCATATGGTGACAAGGAGGTTAGGCGAGATAGCATGGCTTGGGTTGCACATCAAGGTCGGGGGACCCTAAATAAATATAATGTAAGGGTTCATTTCACTAATGCATATATAACCTATGTGTTTTAGCGATAGTTTAATCAAACATGGGTTCAATATGCTCAAAAGAATTGGTTTGGTGACTTGCCTTGTTCAGCGAAAGGCGAAGGAGGGACTTCCGGGAAGTATTCCGGCTCCTCGGCGACGTCTTAGTCTTTTTAATATAATAAAGTAAAACAAGAAGAACACATTCAATCAAATAATATAACAATACATTATAAGCACATAAGTTACAGTTGGTTTGATTAAAAATAAAATAATTTCCATTGTTAAGATTCTGTGGTTTATCTCAAAAATGAATTTTAAAGGAATTTAAAAAGTAGTCCTTTTTAGAAAGGGGTTTTAAAAGGGGTTATCCTCATTTTTAAGTTCTCTAATAAATTTAAAATGAAAGCTTCATAGAAAACTTAGTGTTTTGTTCCTATCAACAGAAAATAAATGAATATAAACTTCACTGGAATTTAAATAATTAAACTTACATTTTTAACCCTAGGGTATTTAAATGTTCATTTAATTAAACATGAAATAGTGAAAGTAACCCTACTGTTTTTATTGCATAAACATGTGGAGAATATTATTATGGATTTTCTGAAATTGGAATGGCAATTTTAAGAGTTCAAATGCGCCAGATATGAATTTTACAAGTTTTAAACCTTTTCTGGAATTTATTTTCAAATTTTAAATCCCTCGGGTCCACGGTGAGCCAGGCTCACGGTGAACCCGCGCACTGTGCGCGTGCTCCGGGTCGATCTGGACTGTCGGATCCAGATCCGACGCGCGAGGGCAAGGCGGGGCGCGTAAGTTAACGCGGACGGCCAGGATTAAAACGTTCGAAGGGGTACCACGTGGACGCACGAGATCGCACGCCGGGTTTAAATGAAAATCAACGCGCGAGATTAAAACGTAACGCTTTGACCCGATCCGACGGTGCGGATTAGATCGCGTATGTGGGCACACGCGCGTCGTCCGATCACGATCGCACGGTCGGGATCAGATCCGACACGGCACGGGTACTCAACCCGTGCCGGTCGTCTCCTCCGGCGACGGCGAGCGGGCCAGCGGCCACGGCGAGCGACGGCGGCCCTATCTAAGCCTAGAAATGGAAAGAGGGCACTACGACGGTCATGATGGTACCTTAGGCGAGGCGAGGGGTCGACGGAGCGCGGTCGGCGGCGAGGGTAGACGGCGGAGTGGTTCGGGCTCCTCGTCGGCGATGGAGTTCCGGCGATCTCCTTGGCCAGCGAAGGTGTGGCCGAGGTAGGGGTGGTCTTTGCGGTCACGGAGGTGCGGTCGACGAGAACGGAGGGGCACTCCGGCGACGGCGATCGACGGCTGGCGGACAGGTGGCGGTGTTGCGCTAAAAACTTGGTGGGGTGCGTTCTGATCATGCTCGAGGCGAGTGGGCGTGGGGGTCGGACGCGGTGGAGGCCGGGGGGTTTAAATAGGGCGTCGGAGGGGGCTTGCATGCAAGGAAAACCGAGGGAGGGGTTGAAGTCGCCGGCGAGGGCGCGGCCATGCACGGCGCTGCGTTCCCGGGGGCTTAAACGCGCCCTTTAACGCGATTAAACGGGCAGGGGGGCTCGGGGTGCATTAAACCAGCGGCAATTGAATGCGGGAGGGGCCAGCGGGGCGGATCCGAGGCGGGGTCGTCGGCCGGCGGGATTTGGGGGCGGAGGCGGGAGGTTGAAGGCGAAGCTGACAGGCGGGGGCCACTGACCAGCGGGTGCGAGCGCGCGCGAGAGAGGGGACCGACAGGCGGGGCCGCGGTGTCGGGTGCGCGCGAGAGAGGAGAGGGGGTCACTGACGGGTGGGACCCGGTTGTCAGGTGGCGCGCGCGAGGAGGAGTGGGCTGGGCCGGCCGGGAGAGAGGGAAGAGGGGAGGGGAGCCCATTACTGTTTTAAAGCTTTTCTGAATAAAAATAATTCCATGAATTGGATTGAAATATTAGGGCTACTTCCAAGGTTGATAAAAATTTATAAAAATTCTCAAAAATATTTCTTGGCTTTGGGAGTTTATACAAAAATTTTCAGCTCCTGGTTTGGCCATCTACTCTATGTTGTAGTTCAAAAGGGTATAAAAGAGTATTAAAAGTATTTTCAGAAATATAAATTCCAAGAAATTGATTTTAATAATATTTTTATTGTATTGAAAATTTGGGGTGTTACAACCTATCCCCCTTACAAGAATCTCGTCCTCGAGATTGGAACGCTACTCGAATAACTCGGGGTATTGGGCTTTTAGTTCGTCTTCCTTTTCCCAAGTGGCTTCTTCGGCGGGATGGTTGTTCCATTGAACTTTGCAGAAGCGAACAACGCGACTCCTGGTTACTCTCTCCTTGGTCTTGGAGTAAACGAGGATATCGTCGATGAATACCACGATGAACTTGTCCAAGAACTCCATGAATATGTTGTTCATCATGTTCATGAAAAAGGCCGGGGCATTCGTGAGTCCGAACGACATCACTGTGTACTCGTAGAGTCCATAGCGAGAGGTGAAGGCAGTCTTGGGTATGTCTTCTTCTCTAATCCTCAACTGGTGATAACCTGACCTGAGGTCAATCTTGGAAAACACCGAGGATCCTTTCAGCTGATCGAACAGGTCGTCGATCCGAGGCAATGGGTACTTGTTCTTGATGGTTACGTCGTGCAAGGCTCTATAGTCCACGCACATCCTCTTGGTCTTGTCCTTCTTCATGGCAAATATAACAGGTGCACCCCAGGGTGAGGTACTTGGCCGAATATACCCTTTTTGTTCTAGGTCTTCGATGTTGCTCTTGACTTCGACTAGTTCATTGGCGGCCATTCGGTACGGGCGCTTGGAGATTGGAGTGGTCCTGGGGACAAGTTCGATTCTGAATTCGATGTCCCGCTTGGGAGGCATTCCGGGTAGGTCTTCAGGGAAGACATCCACAAACTCCTTGACTATAGGCACCTCTTCAAGAGCTATCGAGCGAAGGGATGCTCCGAGTGGTTTGCGACTGGTCATCCGAAAGGTGACGGCTGCGCCTTCAGGGTTAGTCACCGTGACGGACTTGTTGGCACAGTCGATCACTCCCTTGTGCTTCATCAACCAATCCATCCCTAGGATGAGGTCAAGTCCGGTGCATTGGAGGAGGACTGGCTCGGCCCTAAACAGTACTCCTTGGATGTCAATTTGAACCTTAGGGCTGTATAAGCGGGCTGAGGTCCTATTGCCGGGAGTGGCAATCACCATGGGAATGGGTAGAGGGAGCACGTCCAGTTTGTTTGTTCTCACAAAATCTTCCGAGACGAAGGAGTGGGTTGCTCCAGAGTCAAATAATATTACGGCTGGTACGGAACTCACAGTAAACGTACCGAGCACGACTTCAGGAGCCTCCTGAGCTTCCTCCGCACTGATGTGATTGACGCGGGCACGGACCGCCTGGTTGGGTGCCGCGCCTTGGGCTTGCTTGGGGTGGGGACACTGGTGTGCATAGTGTCCTTCCTTGCGGCAGTTGAAGCAGACTACCGGCCTTCCTTGGCGATCCTTCAAGATCGGGGCCTTGGCGGCTGGTGTCGGCTGAGCGGCCGGAGCTGGTGGAGCGGGGCGAGGGTGCCCGACGTTGGATCCACCGGCGGCGTGAGGCGGCCTGTAGGCGGGCCGAGGATGGTAGGCAGGCGCCGGTGGCGGAGGGACGAAGCGGGGCCTCTGAGAGTTCACCTGCTGATGCTTGAAGGCGATCATTTTCCTCTTCTTGAGGTCCAGCTTGTTCTGCTCAGTCTCTTGGATGAGCGCTTTGTTGACTAGCCGTTGGAAGTCGGCGAAGTCGGCGGCGACGAGCTGAATGGACAGCTCATCCTTAAGTCCCCGGAGGAACTTGGCTTGGCGGAGGGCGTCGGTGCGGACTTCCTCCGGTGCGTAGCGGGCGAGGCGGTTGAACTCATGGAGGTACTCCATGACGGTCCTGTTGCCTTGCTGCAGGTCGCGGAACTCCTGCTGTTTCACCGCGATGATGCCGGCGGGGACGTGGGCGGCACGAAAAGCGATGGTGAACTCCGCCCAAGTCACCACGTGGCCCTCAGGCTGGGACTCACGATAGTTGTCCCACCATTCAGCGGCGGGACCCTGGAGCTGGTGAGTGGTGAAGGCCACACGCTCCCGGTCGGTGCAGGGGAGGAGGTCGAGCTTCTTTCCGATGGTGCGGAGCCAATCTACGGCCTCCATCGGGTTGGTGGTGCTTGAGAAGATGGGCGGGCGCACGCGCAGGAACTCGGAGAGTTGCGGAGCGGGCGCGGGTGCTGGTGCGCGAGGGGCGGGTTCCCCGTTCTGCAGACGGTCCAACTGAGCTTGTTGGTTCTGCATTTGTGTGAGGAGGGCGGTGATCAGGTGGTTCTGATTCGCCATCATCTCCGCCAAGGTGGGGTGGTTGGCGGAAGGCGACCCAGATTGACGCGGGCCCGTTGCACCCCAGTTGGGTACAACACCCTCGGGCACATCACGGCTCCCTCCTGCTCCATTGTTGGAACCGGTGTTCTGGTGTTCGGCCATCTTCTGAATATACATAGTGATAAAGCAAAAGATGACGAAACAATAATACAACCAAAAATATCATATAAGATTCAAGCACATAAATATATAGAGTGGTATAAATTGTTCATTACATCCAAGCTCTTATTCCATCTACAACCCAACTCGTTGCAGACGGCACCACATACAAAATTATGATTTTTATTTAAATAGCATCTCCTAACGCCTACTCGCCACCGGAGGCGGTCTCCGTACTCTCGGAACCACGAGTGCGCGGCTCCAGAGAGATGGTGGGCTCGAGAAAATTCTCGATGATGGAGTCGGAGACGAGGCCGAGGCGTGGTGTAGGGGCGCTGGTGGAGGGCCTGGCGGGGGAGGGTCGTGGCGGGATCCTCTTGGGGCGAGGGAGGGGCTCACGGATGGGCTTCTTCTTCCTTGGAAGAAGAGGAACCATCTCCGCTATATCCTTCTGCAGCTGCATAATCTTGCGCTGCAACTCGCCATTCTGGTGGATCAAGTTCTTCGTTGTAGTTCAAAAAGGTATAAAAGAGTATTAAAAGTATTTTGAGAAATATAAATTCCAAGAAATTGATTTTAATAATATTTTTATTGTATTGAAAATTTGGGGTGTTACAGATTTCCATTCGGAGTATACCCAGAGTAGAAAATACGCAAGCTGATATCTTGGCAAAAGCTACCGCCGGAGCTATGGACATTCCAGAAGAGGCTTTTTATGAAGAACTCAGTACACCTTCGGTGCCACAAATTCCTTCTGCGGAAATCCTCTGCATTCCAAGTACAGATTGGCGAAGTTCAATTATGGAATTGATGCAAGGAGAAGCAAGTTTGTCTGAAGGGCCACAACTTTCAAGGTTGAAACTTAGAATTCGGAATTATCTTATAATCAACGGTATTTTGTACAAGGCCGGAGTATGTTCCCCTATGCTCCGATGTATATCTCAAGCCGAGGGTCAAGAAATTCTTCGAGAAATTCATGAAGGACTTTGTGGTAGCCATCTGGCCCCTCCAGCTTTGGCAGGAAAAACACTTCGCCAGGGGCTTTATTGGCCTACAATAGTAGCTGATGCAGAGAACCTAGTCCGCACCTGCAAAGGATGTCAGTGGATGGGACTAAGAAGTCATCGCCCACCAACAACTCTTCAAGTTATTGCTCCAGTATGGCCCATGGCCAGATGGGACATGGATTTGATTGGCCCCTTCCCAGTGGCAAAAGGAAATTTGAAATTTGCAGTGGTAGCAATTGAGTATTTTTCTAAGTGGGTCGAAGCAGAGCCCCTAACAGTTATCACTTTGAATAATGTATAGAAATTTTTCTAGAAAAATATCATTTTCCGGTTCGGAGTGCCTAGACAACTTACAGTTGACAATGGAACATAATTCGATGCAGAACCTTTCAAGAAATTTTGTGAAGATCTAGGCATCCAATTATGCTTCGCTGCATTGCGACATCCTCAGTCTAACGGAGCTGTGGAAAGAGCCAATGGTAATATTTTGTCAGGGCTAAATAGAAGAATAGTGGGATTGACAAAAGGATTGTGGACCGAAGAGCTTCTGAAGATTCTATGGTCCATTCGGACCACTCAAACGAGGTCCACGGGTTTCACTCCCTTCAGACTATTATTCGGAGATGAAGCCATGATGCCAATAGAGCTCAAAGGAGGATCCCTTCGTAGCACCGAACCGGAAATAGAAGCAGAAAGACAAACATCGCTAGACTTAACAGAAGAGACAAGACTTCAAGCTGTCACCAATTTGACAAAGTATCAACAACAGACGAAGACTTGGTTCGACCCGAAAGTCAAGATTAATAAGCTTAAGCCGGGTCATCTTGTTTTGCGAAGTATTATAGAACCAGGAAAATTAGGAAATAAGTGGGAAGGTCCATACATAATTGTCCGCTCAGGGCGCCCTGGCTCTTTTAAGTTAGCTACTTTAGAAGGTGAAGAGCTAACACATACATGGCATGCGGAGCACTTAAAGCGATATTTCGCATAGGGGCTCCTTGTAATCATTTGTAAACACCTTCCGAATTAATAAAGTTCATGGTTCAGATAATGCCTACCTCTCAAACATTTCTTACTTCTAGTGGATGCACTGGAAGGATGAAGTTGGATGGGAGGGAAGTGTCATTAATTTGAATCATTTTTTTCGGACTTCGGACCATAGGTTCGAAGCTTCCGACGAGGTGGGAAAGTCACTGAAAAACGGATTCCAAGCCACCGGCTTGAAAGCATTCGTAAAAAGAGTCGAAGGAGACCAAATAATGCAGATTCCAAGATCCGGCTTGAAAGCATCCGTAAAAAGAGTCCAAGGAGACCACTGCGAATTCCAAACCACTGGTTTGATAGCATTCGCAAAAAGAGCCGAAGGAGGCCAAAACAAAACAGTTTTCAGACTCCAAAGAGTCCAAAGTGACCAATCATTTGGGACACTAAAGTGTCCGAAAAGTTGTCTGAGGAGACTTCTTTTAAAAACAAAAGGTACTAAGTTACCAGTTTTCAGACTCCAAGTAGTCGAAAATGTTTTGTAAGATTTTAATTAATCTTTAAGTCAAAGAGAGGCTCCGAACCCCCAAAATTGTACTCCTAAGTTTTTCTTTGCGCCTAACCATCTTCGAGTATAACGCGAAGTTGCTTACGCCCAAAGAGGGGCTGGGAAGTAGGGAGACAATTTTAAAAATCGATATTTATCATTTGAACAAATTACAATTACATCACGAAAAATCGGTGTGTATGCCGAGAAGGAATCGAAGACCCCTTCGATATCTAGAGCTACTGCTAGTGTTGGAACAACTTGATCCAGAGCTGGGAGTTCTAATAACTTTGCGTTTAACTCTCCTGCCTCCCTTCGAAGCTCTAAAATATTTCTGTTCTTGTTGAAGTTCAGCCCAAGTTCGAAGTCGTTCGGGGCTCCTTTCCCAGCTTCGAAGTTCTTCAGGTTTTTTCCCTTGATCTTCCACAATACCTTCATCCTCAGACCATGCAATGTCTTTAGAAGATGAAGTTTCCAAGTTAACCTCTTTTCTTCCTCCTTAATATAAGATAGTATATCTTTACACATTTCGGGCGCAATTGCAGCGGAGCTATCTCGAGGAATTAAAAACCGAGGTCGCTTATGAAGTTTTAAAAGATCGAAGGTGTCCCATAGCAGGCGGAGTTCATCGTTAACATTTAACACTTTGACATCATCCATACGAGGTTGAGAACCCTAAAAACATGATAAGTAAATTTTCATTCATAATATATGAAAACATGATTTTTTACATAGTCAGGATCCTAAAACAAATCTAGACCTGCGGGTTAGGCGGAGGCTGGCTACTCGAGGCTTGCGACCGAGCTTGCTTCTGGCATTGCCCTTCATCGATCCAAGCTTTGATCGCAGTGCGACCTTTGGCTCTCCATGAAGCTTGGAAGGCTTGCCAAGCTGCGGCCACATCTTCAGAAGGATTTAGAAGCCGGTTTTCATCGAAGGTAATGGGAGCCGCCCCCGAGTCCGGTGCTATCGATAATCCCAGATCTTTGTAGTAGCGAAGTACTCCGAGAGAAGCCACTTGTCCGGAGATTTCTCCATATAGAATGCCTGCTGTCTTCATTGTCTTTGCAGCTCCTTGGATCATTTTTAGCCGTCGCAGTAGGGAGACGTTGTCATTCTAAGGAAGTGTCCCAGTAGTACCGAAGTACTCTAGAACACCTAGGAGTTGGTTCATGACCTCCGCAGCTACCTTTTCCGATTTCAACTTATCTTCAATTAAAGCATCCTTCGATGAAGTCAGCTCATCCACCATAGCGGAGAGCCTAGCAGCCTCCGTAGCTAGAGATCTCTTCTGGCTAAGCAAGTTGCTAGCCTCTTCCATAGCTTTAACCTTTTCTTCTTGGAGCTTGACAAGCTCAGCCCCCGCAGTAGAGTGCTCTGCCCGCATCTTTTCTATCTCTGCCCGAAGCACTATTTGTTCTACTTCGAGCTTTTTATTCGCAGCTTCCAAGTTTTGTCTGGCCCTCCGCTCCGCTGAAACCATTTCATCTAAGTGGGAAACCTGACCTTCAGAGATGTTAAGATTCCTCTAGAGAACAGTAATTTCCTCCTGAAGGCGAAGGCTTCCGCGCTCATTTGAAACAGCCGCAGCTCGGGCCAAAACTATTTGCTGCGAAGAAGAAAAAGCAAGGTGAGAAATTATTTGTAGGATAAATTAATTTTGTTTTGCAGATACTTCATACCTGGTATGCTTCACGCTCCAAGGCGGCGTTGAGCTCCAAACCCTCAGCTTCGCTCAGGATGGCTACCAAGTCTGTCTCCCCGACTTCGCGGTTAGCTCGATCCAAAGGCTCGAGCAAAGTCCGAAACCCCGTCCTCCGCTCCAAGAAAGGAGCTAGGAGAGGGAGCATAGACAGAGCCCTCAGGTCGTCTTCATTCGGCGAGGGGTCGGAGCGCTGGGCTGCATACTCAGAAACTTCGGTAGATTGGCCCCCCTCCGTAGATTGACCCCCGTCTATTGATTCAGACAGAGTTAATCCTGAACTCGGAGCAGGGAAGGGGTCCATTTTGCCTTTACCTTTTCCAGGTCCCATTTTGGTGACTTCCGGAACTGGCTCCGGAGTTGTTGAGGTCCCAGGGACCGTATCTTCGGAAGGAACCACTTCCATAGGAGAGGACCCTGCCGAGACAAAGGTATTATAAATTACATAATTTTGCAGGGAAAAAGAACAAAGGGATTGATCGAAGTTTACCTCCGAAGTCTTGTCGGTGGGTGAGCATTGGACTGCTCGGAGGGTCAAAAGCCACCGCAAAGTCTTCGTAGGACTCATAGTTCAGAACCGAAGGTTCGACTGTTGGAGCCTCTCTGGAAGCTTCATTCATCGCTTTGTCCAGAATTGAAGTTGGCTCAGCAGCAACTTCGACTCTGCCTTCAGTTGTAGGGCCTCCTTCACGTGGCAAGTCCGGCTGGGCAGCCGAAGTTCCAGCCTGCCCAGAGCTACTTGGAACATTTGGCACGTTTGCAGTGGTGCCAGTGTTTACATCTGCCCGGTCTTCATCCCCATCAATCAGGTCGACGAGGATTCTTCCTTCATCTTGCGAGGATTCGGAGACCGAAGCCACCGGACTTGAAGGCTCTATAGTTCTTGGTTTCCGGGCTAACTTCTTTGACGGAGTTTTGGCAGGGGCTGAGGTACCAACCTCCGCTTTCCTTTTCTTCGGTCCTTGTTCAGAAGGCACCCAATCCAGAAGAAGAGGGGGAACAAGTCCGAGTACACCCCATACTCGGTTGAACCGTTCCCAAGTACCCACTAGCTTCTTTCTCCATTCCTTCTTGGCCGGAGTTGGAACTCCCAGAATCTTCTCCGAAGCTCGCACGATTTGCTCCGAAGTCATGAGAGTTAAGGAAGCTGAAAGATAAGTTGGTATCAGTTATTTCATCGAATAAATATACATAAAACATGTTATTTTCGAAGTTACCTGCCGGGCTCGAGTCCGAAGAGATCTTTCGGAGGCCGCCCTCCAGATTTTCTTCAAAGGTGATAGGCCATTTGGCCATCAGAGGAGGAATCTAAAGTCCGATGAACTCCTCCGCCAGATCCCGCATGCTCAGGCGGTGGCTAATTCGTTGAAGTAGTCTGAGGTGAGCTTCGAGCTAGCCTGGATCTGGGTGGACAAGGGCTTCCCTCCGGAAGTTTATGTCCTGTAGAGGTCCGGCTAGGTGGCTTCCTGCCCCAACTTCGGCATAAAACCACCAGAGGATCCAATCTGTATAACATCTGGTGTTGATGGCCTTGGCCAGAAATCGAAGAGCGTACTCATCCCGAAGCCGGAAGTTAATACTCCCGAAGGCCACCACCATCTTTTCACCTCCGGGGCCTATGAAGGTCTTGGGTTGGCAAGAAGCTCTATGCAGTGCTGCGAAGATCTCAGCTCTTCCTTCACAACCTTCGGCTCGCAACGCCCATTCGAAAATGGCAAGGCGTGCTATCGCGTTCGGAGAAAGTTGGGGGAGAGTGACATGGAATAAGTCCAGTACCTTCGACAAGAAGTCAACTACTGGAAGCCCTAATCATGCTTCGAAGAAGGCTTGAAGACTACCACTTCTCCGGGCCTTGGTGAAGGAATGGCCTCTTTTCCAGGTTTGTGGATCACGATCTCCGAGCTAATCTTTCCTTCTACTGCTGCCGCGAGCGACTCCCTCTTACAGGTTGACGGTCCCAGTTGGTAAGATTGGTCTGCATACTTTGATGACGCTGGAAGGAGATCGTGAGGACTAGTGTTTTGGGGATTTCTTCCTGGCGCCGCCATTGGTGCTGCTACTGCTGCTGTCGGAGTCGCCGCCGTTGAAGCCGTTGCTGCCGCTGCTGCCGCAGCCTGCTGCCGAGCAAGGGTTGAAGCCACCCTAGGGACTTTGAAACTGGTCTTCGCCATGGAATGGCTCTGGTTGCTCAAGGAGGAAGATGGAGGTTAGGTTTTTGTTTGCACTAAAGCGGTGAGAAGAGTACTCGAGAAGGGGCTGGGCCCTCTATTTATAGCCCAGACCATGATTTTTTACCGTTTGTATTTGCCGTTTCGCATTCCTGACCATTATCTTTTTGCGGAGTTAACGCATCACGTAATTTCCGTTGAAGGAAAAAGCCAACGGCTATTTCTTCTAAGTGTAAAAAAGCTTTCGGACTTTCTTAAGTTAATTCTAAAATAGTTCGATTATAATTTTCTTAGAAGTTGATTCGAAGTTTCGAATCTCCGCATATTTTGAAGGTTGATTAAAACTGTTAGCCTCTGCGCATGATTATTTTTCTTGCATATATTGCTCTCCTAACGTCATAGGTCTAGCGGAGAAGCGTATTCGAGGGGCTACTGTTGGGGGAAAATACTTCATCCTCAGAGCCATTGCTGCGACAAGACAAAGGCAGGTGATTTGATCAAAGGCTTACAGTGTCTAACTCCGGGAGTGCATTGGATCGAGTTCGAAGGATGAAAGCGAACTCTAGTTCGAAATATATCTTCGAACTTGAACTCTTCAGAGAACCTCTTTGCCAGCTAGGATAGAAGATTTATCTTCTATCTCAGTAGATTAGTCTTTTACCGTTTTAGCCCTATCAAGGGTACCGAATAGTTTCCACTATGTCGGATGTAATATAGGGGTAAAAGTGTCTTTTCCTTAATGTTTGTGCCTATAAATACCCCCCGTTTTACCCTGTAATGAGGATCGAATACTCAGTTATTCAATACACATCTTCAAACTGTTCAGTTATTCAAAGCAGTTTGTCCACAAACACTTCGTTTGTTAGTTTCTAATCTCTCGAAACTTGTTAGCGTAATCTTTTACATCAACACCCACTTTCCGATTCTCCCACTTAGAATAGGCTTTTGCAACATGTACTTTATGACATTAGTCTGACAAGTAACAATACATGTGCAAGATAGAAGATAGTGCTGAAGTTTGGTACATGCATAATAAAGCGACAAACATAAACGTTCTAAAACACGTACATCGTCTCGGCATCCAATAAGAGGTGACTCAAGAAAGTGATGATGAACTCTTTCCCCTCCACTTTTTGAGTTAGCACAGCTCTTATCACGCTATCTTCTGCAGCAACGTATAGCCGAAACGAAATCTCGACTTTTGCTGCTCTAACCACATGCGGTGATGACAAGCACTCTTTAATCCTCTCAAAAGCACATTGCTGACTTGCCTCCCAAGTGAACTCGGCTTCATTCTTTAACCGAAATATGGGGACAAAGCATCAATCTTGCCAGATAAGTTAGATATAAAGCGACGCAAATAATTAATCTTGCCTAGCAACGTTTGCACATCTCTCTTGCATGTCGGTGCTTCGCAGTTTCTAATCTTCTCAAGCCTCCTGGGATCAATCTCAATACCTCTTTCATGGATCATGAATCCCAAGAAGTTGCCCGCTGACATGCTAAAAGCACACTTAAGCGGGTGCATTTTTAAGCCATATTGACGCATCCTATCAAAAGCAACTCTCAAATCGGCTAAATGGTTTCCCATAGCATCTGATTTGACTACAACATCATCTATGTAGACCTCTAGCATAACTCCTAGCATGTCATGAAAGATCAAGTTCATAGCACATTGATATGTAGCGCCAGCATTCTTTAAACCAAAAGTCATAACAACCCACTCAAACAAGCCGACAAAACCAAGGCATCGAAAGGCTGTCTTGTAGACATCCTCTTTGGCCATAAAGATCGGATTATAACCAGCGTTGCCATCAAGAAAACTAAGTACCTTGTGTCCTGAAGCGTCATTGATCAGCATGTCGGCTATTGGCATGGGGTACTCATCCTTCGGAGTTGCCTTGTTCAAGTACCTGAAATCAATGCACACACGAATCTCGCCACGCCCTTTCTTTTCTACATGCACAATGTTAGCGACCCATTCAGCATACTTGCATGGCCTAATAAACTCAGCCTTAAGCAATCACTCTATCTCTTCTTTAACTCGGTCATACACGGCCAAATTAAAGCGACGAGGGGCTATTTATAAGTCCTAAACCCGGACTTGATAGGCAGCCGATGCTCCATGAGCTCACGGCTAAGTCTAGGTATCTCTCTATACTCCCATGCAAAACAATCAACGTATGACCGAAGCAACTTTATTACTTCGGCCTTTTCATTAGCCTGTAAATTTTTGTTTACAAAAGTCAGCCTTGGAATACTACCATCGCCTATATCGACCTCTTCTAGAGGATCGGCCGACGCAAAACCTTGACCTAACTTTTCTACTTCGCTAAAATCTTCAATGGCTTCGGAAATACCATCTTTAGAAGATCGATACTGCTCCACATGAGACTTTAGCCAATCAAGATTAGTTGTACTATACATGACTACTAGTTTAGAGATAGCCGTGCTACACTAGCCGGCTTTACAGACACGAGAATAACACGCCCCTCGGACATGCTAACAAAGTCATAATCCGAGAGATCTCTAACTAACAGACACTTTACCTTATCATGGACATCGTCAATAGACACAGCGGCCAAAGCAACCTCGGCCAAAGTATCAGCTGGTACAACCTCCACATCGCCACCATCCCACTAGATGAAGCACTGGTGCAAAGTAGATGGAATACAACAATTTGCATGAATCCAGTCACACCCAAGTAGTACACTATAGTTACCTTGCACATCGGCGATGAAGAACGCCATCGGCAATGTATTGTTGCCCACCGTCAGCTCCAGAGAAAGTATGCCCTTGGCCTCGGTGCTCTCGCTATTGAAGCCGTTGAGCGTCAGGTTAGTCCTCATCAAGTCATCTTCATTCTTGATGAGCTTCTTCAACAATGAGTATGACATCAGGTTGACGGTGGCGCCTCCATCTACAAGAATCCTCAAGATCGGCTTTCTGTCGATGTGCCCCTTGACATAGAGAGGCTTCAAGTGACGAGCCATATCCTCGGGCTTCTCTAAAATAGGATCCTACGGGCCGAGGTTCAACTGAGCGACCTCGGCCTCGTCCTGTGGAAGAGCAAACTCAGCGGGAAGCATGACAACGTTTACATCCATCGCCTAAAGAGGGGGCCCCTCGGAGACTGGCGTGTAATCATCATCTATCAAATCATCCTCGTCGTCGCTCGGAGTAGGAGCCGAGTTGTTTATGGAAACCGACTTTGGCTTCCATACCTATCTTGCTACTGGTCGGGGACGGATCTCCTTGAACACGGTGTCTCGCTCATCCTCGGCCTTCTTCTCGTGCATCTCCTAGGATTGAAGGCATTGTAGTCGCCACTTCTGGGACATGGTCATACCTGGTGGTGCCCACGATGGTTGCGGCTTAGTGCCGAGTGCTACAACTTTGCTCCTGGTGTTTTTGGCCGAACGGGAATTGTCTAAATCGGCCTTAGGAGTTTTGCGCTTAGCAGGATTTCTCCCCACACAAAAAACTAGCCGTTGGAGTCGAAATCATAACTCTGCAAATATTTCGGTCAAACCGGAGTACAATATTCGGTTAGACCGACAATTTACTCAATGGATAGAAAAACGACCATTGACTGTCAAATCATAGCCACTTCGGTCTGACCGACGTGGTCACCATGGTATGACTGACCACTTCGGTCTGACCGGCCAGATGCACAGTCTAACCGATAACCTGGGACTTAGACTCGAAAGTTTTTCACCAAAAAATGCTCTTTGTATCCAGTTCGGACTGACCGGAAAAATTAACGGTTTGACCGAACATTTTTGGTCATACCGAACATTATACGGCGGTCAGACTGAACTTCTGCACTTAGAAAAAAAATGTTGCAGCTGGAAAAATTTGCTCTCTGACTCCACTTAGGTCTGACCGAGAAAATCAATGGTTTGACCGAAACATTTAGGTCAGACCGAAGTTAACACTGCGGTCAGACCGATCTCTCTAGAAAATGCCAAATAATATCTTCCATGACATGCAATGTCTAAGTGGCATAAAGTCATTTCCAATTTTTATTTTGCAACCCCTCTTAATAGTACGGCAAAACTAAAATGAAAAACTAGGTTATTTGATCATCCCCTCTCCTCGATCAAGTTTCTAGTCTTTTTACCTTCAAATGAGCTTCTCTTTATTTTTAATCGGGTTGCTTCATCCTTGTAGACCTAACTCAACACAATCACGACTTTGCAAACAATGGTTAGTCCACAAATTACGTTTGTCGTATAATTACCAAAACCACATAAGGGGTCTAGATGCTTCAATCTCCCTCTTTTTGGTAATTGATGACAAACAAACATATGAATTTGAGATGGATAGGTACACATGTGTAAAGATTTAACAATAGCTCTCCCTAAACACATGCATACATAAGGACAAATAAGTCAAATAGTCCAAATAGAGATTAAAGTTCACATCACACATAGAAATAGCACATAGTAGTTCAAATTATTACACTGGTTAGGACTACTACTAGGACTCTAGACTAAGACCCTTCCCACTTCTAGCTCTTCTCCCCCTTTTGGCATCAAGGACCAAAAAGCTTCAATCTTGTGGAGGCAGAGGATGAGGCGCATCAATGAAGTGGCGACGACGGTGATAGACTAGACCGTGTGATCAGCTCTCCAAATTTGACAACCTTTCTACCATGGAATCCATTCGTCCACCCATTCGGTCAAATGAAGTGTTCAAATGCTGCACATTGCCATGAAGATCATTTATACTAGCTTGCATCTGATTCTAACCAGAAAGGAGTGTGTCAAAGCTAGAGTTGAGACGCTGGAACCCATCTATCAAAGATTGCATAACTGGATTGAAGTAATTATGTGGCTCTGTTGGACCGGAAACGGCGACCAGAGGGGGGTGAATGGGAGCTATTAAAAATTCGGGCTAAAAACTAGCCTTCGGTTTTAGTTCTGTCTTCTGCGGAACAGGCTTCGAACACTACCTTCGGAGGTCTGGTTCGGAGGTGCTTTGACAGCTCCGAACACAGGCTTCGTAGGAGCAAAAGTTCGAAAAGTAGACGGTCTACGCACATGATAATCTGAATGATGCAGAGTGTGAGGTCTACCTACATGCAGTGATCGAAAAGCATGACGAGGTCTCCTACTTTGATGAGGTACAAAGCTACTCGCCCGGGGTCTACCACCATATGGAACATGGTGAACACCTCGAGGAGTAAAACCTCTCCGAGAAGCACGAGGAGCCTCGAAAACAGGATGAGAGTAGAACTCAGACTCATGCATACCTAAAGATGGGTAATGCATGTCCTGGTAACTCATCGCCTGAGCGCGTCGCTCATCCTTGATGCGATGAAAACAGAAACCAATCAAATGACCCGCCCGCTGACAGTAGGAACAATGAAAAACTCTCCTGGGGGCACTCTCATGGGTCACAGGAGCAACTCTCACAGGCTCCTTGGGCTTCTTCTGAGTGGTTTTCTTGGGAGGATTTTTCTTGGCAGGAGGTGTGGTTTTCTTTGGTGGTTGGGTAGGCTTTTTGGCTGATGGAGTGTCTAACAGAGCTCTTTCTTTCTCTAAGGTAGTGGGAGAGGTAAAAACAGTTTTGGTTTTACTGTCTGAAGGAATCCTCTCAAAACCCAAACCTAGAGCTACCCCTGCTCTGTCAGCACACAACTTGGTCTTGGCCAAGAGCAAATCCATCCCACCCTTTCCCTCAGTGCATTTATTCACCACAGAAAGAAGGTATTCATTTTCAGACATGAGGTTTTTAGCCCGCTCTCTAACAGTGCCTAGCTGGTCCTTAAGGGTAATGCAAGTGTCACAAACAGGCTGCACATCCTTAGAACTACCGGCAATCTCCAATCTAGCCTCCAAATCATGAACATGTTTGTTGGCGTAAAAGATTACGCTAACAGGTTTCTGTAGAAAAGAAACTAACAAACGAAGTGTTTGCGAAGCAAACTGTTCTATGCCTCCGAAAGGATAATAGCTTAGAATAGTTCGAAAGTGTGTATTGAATCACTTGTAATCGGTCCCTCTTACAGGGTGAAATGGGGGGTATTTATAGGCCCAAATATTAAGGAAAAGACCTATTTACCCCTCTATTACAACCGACATTAAGGAAACTATTCGGTTTCCTTAATAGGGCTAAAATGGTAAAAGACTAATCTAATAGGATAGAAGATAAGTCTTCCATCTTAGCTGGCAGAAAAGATCTTGAAAGGCTTTGGTTCGAAGACATACCTCGAACCAGTGTCTGTCTTCGGGCTTTGAACCGGGTTCCGAGCATCTTCGAAGAAGGTCTTCGGACAATCTTCGAACTAGCTGGTTGTCTTCATGCTGCTTTGGCAATAACCCTGAAGATGAGATATTTTCCCCCAACAGTAGCCCCTCGAATACGCTTCTCCGTTCGACCTGTAACGTTAGGAGAGCAGTATACGGAAAGAAAAGATAACCAATCATAGGGGTTATTGATTTTCGTTTTATCTCCGAAATGCATGAAGATATGAACTTCGAACCAGTCATAAGGTAATCACTTTTCGAACTATCTTAGAACTGACTCAGGAAGTTCGAAAATCTTTTTAGACTTAGAAAAAATAGCCGTTAGTTTCTGTTTCTAACGGAAGCTATTTGAGGCGTTATTTTCGGAGGAAAATAACAGGTGGGAATGCGAAAAGGCAGAGCCCAAACGGTAACAAACGGAAAGATTAGGCTATAAATAGAGAACTCCAGAACTTACTCGATTACCTTTTCACCGCTTCCTCTCAGTCAAAAGCCTTTTGAGCCCTTTGAGTTCTTGAACCCTAGCCTTCGAGTTCTTGAGCCCTAGTCTTCATTCTCTCAGATCGGTCCGGCAATCGTGATGGTGAAGACCAAGGGATCTACGCCTCCTTCAGCCTTGGCTCGGCAGCAGGCAGCCGCAGCAGCAGCGGCGGCAACATTGGCAGCGGTACCCTCGATGCAGGCGGCAATGTCCATGGCGGCAGGGGGAAGAAATCCCCAAATCCCCGATGACCAAGGTTTGTGCCCTCCATCAACTAAGTACTTGGATCAATCCTTTGAATTAGGGCCATCTACCTGCAAGAGAGAATCTTTGGCAATCACAGCGGGGGGTAAGATTAGCAATGGGGTTATGATTCGGAAGCCAGGCAAAGAATCAATTCCATCACCAAGACCCGGAGAAGTTGTGGTATTCGAAGCTTTTTTCGAAGCAGGCTTGAGCCTCCCGGCTGTGGATTTCTTGGCCGAAGTACTCGACTTGTTTCATGTAACCCTCCCTCAGTTGTCTCCGAATGCTGTAGCCAGATTAGCCATCTTCGAGTGGGCACTGAGAGCCGAAGGTTGTGAAGGGAGGGCTGAAATCTTCGCTGCGCTTCATAGAGCAACTTGTCAGCCAAAGACCTTCGTAGGCTCCGGAGGTGAAAAAGTGGTGGTTTCCTTCGGAAGCATCAATTTTAGGCTTCGCGATGAATATGCGCTGCAATTCCCTGCCAAGGCCATCAATGCTAGATGGTACACCGACTGGGTCCTGAGGTGGTTTTATGCCGAAGTTGGAGCAAGCAGTCCTCTGGCTGGGCCCCTCAAAGAAATCCAATTCCGGAAGGAGGCCTTAGTGCAACCTGACGAAGGCCAGCTCGAAGCTCGCCTCAACTTACTTCAGAAAATCAGCCGAAGGTTAAGTATGCGGGACCTGGCCGAAGAATTCATCGGACTTCAAATTCCTCCGTTGATGGCCAACTGGCCTATCATCTTCGAAGATGACTCGGAAGGCGGTCTTCGCAAGATTAACTATACTTCGAGCCCTGCAGGTAACTTCGAAACCAACATGCATAGTACATATTTACTTCGAAGAAAGATTAACTCGAATTATTTTTTTTTAGCTTCTTCAGCCCCTATTACTTCAGAGCAAATTGTAAGGGCTTCGGAGAAGATTCTGGGTGCTCCAACTCCGTCGGAAAAAGAATGGCGAATCAAATTAGTCGGAAGTTGGGAGCGATTTAACAGAGTATGGGGAATGCTGGAATTAACTCCACCCCCTCTGATGGATTGGGTGCCTCAAGAGAAAGGCCCCAAGAAAAGAGTAGCTGAAGCCGGAGCTTCAGGTTCAGCAAAGACTCCGGTGAAGAAGGTGGCTCGGAAGCCAAAGAATCTCGCACCTTTGGATCCTGCTCCTTCAAGCTCAAGAACTTCATTTTCTGGTTCTAAAGAGGATGAAGGTACTTTATTAGTAAAATTAATTGATGAAGATGCAACTCAACGAAGTATTCATATTGAAGATACTGCAGGTATTTCGGAGCCCCCAGCTAACATCGAAGAAGTAAGAGCTCCGGATACCCAGGAAGGACAACTCGAAGCCCCTATGGGTGTAGATGAGGCCGAAGTGCCTGCGAACTTACCGGAGTCTGGAGATAATGCTGATCAACCAATGACTTCGGTAGTTCAAGAAGATACAACTCAGGCTAGAGTTCCTGTGAACGAAGGTGGGATCGAAGTCACTATGGCTTCGATTCCTGAAGAAGTAACGAGGACTCCCCAGGACGATGCTCCTGCAGTCCAAGATTTAACGGCTGATTCGGATGAGGACTACACTTTTGATCCTCCGATCAGTCCGGTGCTCGATATTCCAGAGAATGTCGAAGGTAAATTTTGCATAATTTTTATCAATTTTTTGCAAAATTATACAATGTATAATATTTCTGTTTTTGCAGAGCCTCCTGTTGTCGAAGCATCTCACGAAGATACAATTCAAAGACCTTCGACAACTTCGGAGCCACGACCAGAGGTCACTCTACCGGGGCCTGGAAGAGGAAAAAGACACATAGAACCTCCAACTCAAGGATCGACTTCATCTGACTCAACGGATGAAAGTGAATCAACTGAGGGAGGGCCATCTTCAGAAGTTCCAAGGGCCTCGGAAGAGCTCTCTGGACCTTCGCTAAGCAGGGCTGACCAGAAAGCTTCAAAACTGCTTCCTCTCATAACTCCTTTTTTGGAGGAGAAAACCGGACTTGGGACTTTGGTTAAACCTTTGGGTGAAGCCAGTCGCCAAGTCGGGGAAACAAAATTGGTAGCCCACTTAAGCAGAGTGAAGGGTTCGGAGCTTAACCTTGCTGTGGAAAGAGCAGCTTATCAGGTATAAAGCATCTTCGAACCAAATAGCAAATTACATATGAATAATTTCTTATTTCATTTTTTCTTTTTTCTTAGCAAGCAGTCTTAGCCCGCGCTGCAGCTTTATCGAGCGAAAACGAAATTGCTCAACTTCGGGAAGAGAACGAAACTCTTCAAAGGAATTTTAACTTCTCCGAAGGTCGAGTAGCTCAAATGGACAATGTAATACTAGCAGAGCGAAGGGCTAGGCAAAGCTTGGAGGCTGCGAAGAAAGAGCTCGAAGCAGAAAGAATTGTGCTTCGAGCGGAGATTGAAAGACTACAAACAGAGGATGCTGCGTAGGGGTCCGAACTTGTAAGGCTACAAGAAGAGGCTGGTCAACTCCGAACTCAAAAGAATGCTTTGACTACGGAGAACGCTAGAATCTCCGGAGTTTTAGCTGAAACGACTTCGGCCAAAGATGTGCTTATTGAGGAAAGGCTTAAGTCTGAGAAGGTGGCTTCGGAGGTCATCGAACAGATGTTAGGTGTCTTGGAGTACTTCGGTACTACTGGATCACTACCTTCGGATGACAATGTGACTCTGCTGCGCCGGTTAAAGAGGATCCAAGGAGCAGCGAAGCAAATGAAGACGGCAGGCATGCGTTATGGAGAACTCTCCGGACAAGTGTCTGCCCTTGGATTACTTCGTTACTATGAGGATTTGGGCCGAGTAATTACTCCGAGCGCAGAGGGCTCCATCATCTTCGACGACGCAAGACTTCTGACCCCTTCCGAAGGCGTGGCTACTGCTTGGCGAGCCTTCCAGACTTCGTGGAGAGCCGAAGGTCGATCTGCGATCAAGGCTTGGATTGATGAAGGTCAACGCCAAAAGCAAGTTCGGAGCCAAGCTTCGAGCAGTCAGCCTCCTCCGAACCCGCAGGTTTAGGATTATTTAGGATTTTTTGATTATGTAAAGCTCATGCTTGTAAACATTTATCAATGAAAGTCTTGTTTGTCAAATTTTTAGGCTTTGCCTCTTATGGAAGATATCGAAGTGTTAGAGCTTAACAGCGAACTTCGCTCACTGTGGAACACCTTCGAACTTCTAAAGAGTTATAAGCGTCCTCGATTTCTTATTCCTCGAGATGACTCCGGCGTTATTGCGCCTGAAGTAATCAAAGACATATTGTCTTATATCAAAGAGGAAGATAAAGAGATTGACGCAAACACCTCGTCTTCTGAAGACACTAATTGGTCCGAAGACGAAGGTGAAGCCCAAAATAAAAGATCTGAAGATCTTAGAAGCTGGGAAAGAAGCCCCGAACGGCTTCGAACTTGGGCAGAGCTTCAACAAGAACAAAAGGATTTTAGAGCTTCGAAGGGGAGGAAGAGAGTTAAACGTAAAGTTCTTAGAACTTCCGATGTTGGAACTAGTCGTTCCACCCCTAGCTCTCGGGACCGAAGAGGTCTCCGATTCCTTCTTGGTATAGATACCAATTTTTCATAATGTAATCTGTAAACATATTTGCTTCAATAATGAATGCCGATTTAAAATTGTCTCCATACTTACTAGCCCCTCTTTGGGTATAAGCAACTTTGAACTGTATTCAAAGATGGTTATGCGCAAAGAAAAAACTTCGGAGTACAATTTTTTGGGGGTTCGGAGCCCCTCTGACATTTTAAAGATCTTTTGAAATCTTATGAAATATCTTCGACTATTTGTAATCAGAACTTGGCACCTTTGTTTGCTTTTACGAAAGAAATCAATTAAGATAACTTCGAGGACACTTTAGTGTCTTAAGAAATTTGTCACTTTGGACTTATATGAACAGACATTCGGAGCTCATGGCTTAAATGCTGTTTTGCTTTAGCCACCTTCGGCTATTTTTGCAGAAGTCTACTAGCCGGAGCTTGGACTTCGCAGAATTTGCAGCCACCTTCGGCTATTTTTGCAGAAGTCTACCAGCCGGAGCTTGGACTTCGCAGAATTTGTAGCCACCTTCGGCTATTTTTGCAGAAGTCTACCAGCCGGAGCTTGGACTTCGCAGAATTTGTAGCCACCTTCGGCTATTTTTGCAGAAGTCTACCAGCCGGAGCTTGGACTTCGCAGAATTTGGCCAACTTGGGCTCTTTTTTGCAGAAGTCTACCAGCCGGAGCTTGGACTTCGCAGAATTTGGCCACCTTCGGCTCTTTTTACGGATGTCTGCAAGCTGCAGCTTGGACTCCGCAGATTTTGGCCACCTTCGGCTCTTTTTACGGAAGTCTACCAGCCGAAGCTTGGACTCCGTAGAATGTGGTATTGGCTCTTTTACGGATGCCTACAAGGTATTAGCTTGGGCTCCGGATGGATTTCAGCCACCACACCGGAGGCTTCGACTTTATGGGTACGAAGTCCGGAAATACCTCCCAGCTTGATAACACTTCCCTCTCGATCGACTTCCGTCCCAGCGCGTCCGCTCGGGAAACTAGGAGTGTCAAGGGGAAGGTTAAACCACATGGTGTATGTTTTATTAATTTAGAGGTGATTACAAGCAGATTACAAGGAGCCTTTATGCGAAGTATCGCTTTAGGTGCTCCGCATGCCAAGTATGTGCTAACTCTTCACCTTCTAAATTAGCTAATTTGAATGAACCAGGGCGTCCCGAGCGGACGATTAGATATGGACCTTCCCATTTATTGCCTAACTTCCCTGGTGCTATAATGCTTCGTAGAACAAGATGACCCGGCCTTAACTCGCTGAGCTTAACCTTCGGGTCATACCAAGTCTTCGTCTGCTGATGATACTTTGATAAATTGGCTACAGCTCGAAGCCTTGTCTCTTTTGATAAATCTAACGAAGCTTGTCTTTCTTCTTCGATGTCTGGTTCGGTGCTGCGAAATGATCCCCCTTTGAGCTCCGTTGGAGTCATAGCTTCATCTCCGAATAGTAGTCTGAACGGAGTAAAACCTGTGGACCTTGTTTGCGTAGTCCGAATGGACCACAAAATCTTCGGAAGCTCTTCGGTCCACAGTCCCTTTGATAGTCCTACTATTCTTCGATTTAGCCCTGATAAGATATTTCCATTGGCTCGCTCAACTGCTCCATTTGACTGAGGATGTCTTACTGCAGCAAAACATAGTTGAATGCCTAGGTCTTCGCAAAACTTCCTGAAGGGTTCTGCGTCGAACTGTGTTCCATTATCAACTGTGAGATATCTGGGCACTCTGAACCGACAAATAATGTTCTTCCAGAAGAATTTCTGTACATTATTCGAAGTGATAGCTGTTAAGGGCTCTGCTTCGACCCACTTAGAAAAATATTCGATAGCTACCACTGCGAACTTCAGATTTCCCTTTGCTAACGGAAAGGGACCAATTAGATCCATACCCCATCTGGCCATAGGCCATACCGGAGCAATGACTTGAAGAGCTGTTGGTGGGCGATGACTCCGTCGACCCATCCACTGGCATCCTTGACAAGTGCGGACCAAGCTCTCCGCATCAGCTGTTATTGTGGGCCAATAAAGCCCCTGGCGAAGTGTTTTTCCTGCCAGAGCTCTAGGGGCTAAATGACTTCCACAAAGGCCTTCGTGAATTTCTCGAAGAATTTCTTGGCCTTCGGCTTGAGATATACATCGGAGTAGAGGGGAACATACTCCGGCCTTGTATAATATACCGTTGATTAACTGATAGTTTCTTGCTCTGATCTTTAATCTTGACAATTGGGGCTCTTCGGGCAAATTTGTTCCTCCTTGCAAGAGTTCTATGATTGAATCTTTCCAATCTGCACTAGGAATGCAGAGAATCTCTGCAGAAGCAACTTGTGGCACCGCAGGTATATTGAGCTCCTCATAGAAAGCTTCGTCAGGCACATCCACAGCTCCGGCAGCAGCCTTCGCTAAAATGTCCGCTTGCACGTTTTCAGCTCTTGGTATATGTAGCGCCCCGATTTATCGAAATCGAGACATTATTGAATTTCCATAGAAAAACAATAATACAAGAGGTTCATCATGCGACAACGTACATACGATAAAATCCATGGTACGCAGACCATATTTATTACAACATTGTTTTAGTAAAAACAGTAATAAAGTAATTAAATAACGGCATGACGAACGTCTTCTTCAGGATCTTTCTTCTTGACTGGGTCGCTACTCCAGACCGTCTTCAAGATAAACATCCTCTGTGGGGTCCAACGGGTATGAGTACAAAAGTACTCAACAAGCCACCGCAAATGCAAATAATAATGCAGGATAATAAACAAGGAAGGATAAAGGCTAACAATGCGGAATAAAGCAGTTGCAGTTATGGCATTTAGTGTAATCATATTTTAATCATGCGGAAAGTAAACATGAGCATCATCAACATCAACTAACTCGCACAACGGTCCTTACATGACAAACAACATGCACATCCATATTCAAGTAAACTAACTGGGGGATGTCACGCAACCCGCCCTTGACCGTGGGCTCGGCTTTTCGAAAAGATTTAAGACTCTGATCAGAGATGTACTACTGTACCCACAAGGCACGCACTCATCTCAACGAGATGACCCATTTCACGGGAACTCGTGCCAAAACCTCAATATGAGAT
This sequence comes from Zizania palustris, assembly GCA_019279435.1. Taxonomy (NCBI): domain Eukaryota; kingdom Viridiplantae; phylum Streptophyta; class Magnoliopsida; order Poales; family Poaceae; genus Zizania; species Zizania palustris. The sequence continues at coordinate 9,218,595 of JAAALK010000081.1, read as the reverse complement.
GTTCCAAGCGATAACCACCCGCTCTAGGTTTCGCCGGCGCGCCGGGCCGCATCCCGGCTAACGTCGCACCCCCTTTTGCGCCACATTGGTACAAGTCACCCGCAGGTGCAACTTGACCCATCTCCAAGTGGTGGCCTCGGTTTGGAACGACCCATACCTTAGTTAGGACTTACCCACTAGACTTGTGGTTAGTACGTAAGTGTATTGCAACGGATCCCTCAGACCGGTCCTTATAGTGCCCCGGGTGCTACCGACCAATGCCCTAGCTTGCACCCGGAACCCACCATGCATACACTCACAACCATGACTCATCACCAACAGAATTTCCAAGGATAAGAAGCAACGGGGATCATATAATAGAACCATTTTGCTACGACTCATTTTTATCCTATAGCGGCCGTGTCAATACATTGGACACTAGCTAATATCATTGATCATATGGTGACAAGGAGGTTAGGCGAGATAGCATGGCTTGGGTTGCACATCAAGGTCGGGGGATCCTAAATAAATATAATGTAAGGGTTCATTTGACTAATGCATATACATAACCTATGTGTTTTAGCGATAATCAATTCAAACATGGGTTCAATATGTTCAAGAGATTGGTTTGGTGACTTGCCTTGTTCAGCAAAGGGAGAGGGAGGGACTTCGGGGAAGTACTCCGGCTCCTCGGCGACGTCGTAGTCTTTTTAATATAAGGTAAAATAAAAAGAGTACCACATTCAATCAAACCATATAACATTACATTGCAAGCATATAAGTTAAAGTTGGTTTGATTAAAAAAATAAAAATAAATTCAGATATTAAAGTTCTGAAATTTATTCCTCCATTAATTTAAAGTGAATCTAAATGAATCATTGTTTTTCATAAAAGGGTTTTTTAAGTGGGTTTAATACTATATTAAGTTTTCTAATCAATTTAATTTAAATGATTTAGAGAAGGCCCAGTGGTTTTAATGTTTAAGCAGTAAAGGACAATTATATAATTTTTCTGGAATTTAAATATTTAAATTTACATTTAAATCCTAAGGGCATTTGAATACTTATTTAAATAAACATGAAAATGTCCAAATAAACCTACTGTTTTTATTGCCTAAACATGTAGAGAATAATTTTATGAATTTTCTAAAATTGGAATGGCAATTTTTAGAGTCCAAATGCATTAGATATGAATTTTACAAGTTTAAAAGCATTTCTGGAATTTATTTTCAAATTTTAAACCTCTCGGGTCCACGGTGAGCCAGGCCCACGGTGAACCCGCGCACTGTGCGCGTGCGCCGGGTCGATCTGGACCGTTGGATCCAGATCCAACGCGCGAGAGCGAGGCGGGAGGGTTAAGTGATAACGGACGGCCAGGATTAAAACGTGCGAAGGGGTACCACGTGGACGCACGAGATCACCCGACGGGTTTAAATGAAAACCAACGCGCGAGATTAAAACATACCGCTTTGACCAGATCCGACGGTGCGGATTAGATCGCGTACGTGGACTCACGCGCGTCGTCCGATCGCGATCGCACGGTCGAGATCAGATCCGACACGGCACGGGTACTCGACCCGTGCCGGTCGTCTTCTCCGACGACGGCGAGCGGGCCAGCGGCCACGGCGAGCGACGGCGGTCCTAGCTAATCCTAGAAATGGAAAGAGGGCACTACGGCGGTCATGACGGTACCTTAGGCGAGGCGAGGGGTCGACGGGAAGTGGTCGGCGGCGAGGGTAGACGGCGAAGCACTTCGGGCTCCTCGTCGGCGATGGGGTTCCGGCGATCTCCTTGGCCGGCGGGGACGTGGCCGAGGTAGGGGACGTCCTGGCGGTCACGACGGTGGCGGAGGCGAGGGCCGGGGTGGTCCGAGGCGACGGCGAGGGGCGGCCGGAGGCGAAGCAGGGGGAAAATGCTCAAAGGCGAAGGAGGGGCGCTCTGTTCGTTCTGAGTGCGAATTGAAGCGTGGACCGAACGCGGTGGAGGGCAGGGGGGGTTAAATAGGGTCCGGCGGGGGTCGCATGCAAGGAAACCGGCCAGGGGGCCTTTACTCGCCGGCGATGGCTCGGCCATGCACGCGTAGCGGCGATCCGGGGGCGATGACGCGGTGAATTAAAGGGGGAAACGGTCGGCGCGACGCGGGGGACCGATTAATGGCGACGAATTAATGCGGGACGGGCCGGCGAGGCGGATCCGAGGGCGAGGTCGTCGGCCGGCGGGATTTGGGGGCGGTGGCGGGAGGTTGACGACGGGTCTGACAGGCGGGGGCCACAAGCCAGCGAGCGCGAGCGAGCGAACGGGCGACTGACGGGTGGGGTCGGGCTCGGGTGCGAGGGGAGAAAGTTGGCGCCGACAGGTGGGGCCAAGGCGTAGGGTGCGCGCGTGAGAGGAGAGGGGCTCACTGACGGGTGGGCTCCACTGGTCAGAAGGCGCGCGCGGGTGGGAGTGGGCTGGGCCGGCCGGGAGAGAGAGAAGGGAGGGGGAAACGGCCCAATACTGTTTTCCAGGGTTTTCTGATTAAAAATAATTGCAGAAATTGATTTAAAATAATAGGGCTCCCTCCAAGCTTGGTAAAAATCTATAAAAATTCCCAAAATTATATTTTGGTCTTAGGAGCATATACAAAAAGTTTCACCTCCTAATTTGGTCATCTACTCTATGTTGTAGTTCAAAAGGGTATAAAAGAGTATTAAAAGTATTTTCTGAAATAATAATTCCAATAAATTGAATTTAATAATATTTTTATTGTGTTGAAAATTTGGGGTGTTACAAACCTATCCCCCTTACAAGAATCTCGTCCTCGAGATTGGAACGCTACTCGAATAGCTCGGGGTATTGGGCTTTCAGCTCGTCTTCTTTTTCCCAAGTGGCTTCTTCGGCGGGATGGTTGTTCCATTGGACTTTGCAGAAGCGGACGACGCGACTTCTGGTTACTCTCTCCTTGGTTTCCAAGATCTTGACGGGTCTTTCTATGTAGGTCAAGTCTTCTTGGACGTTGAGCTGCTGAAGGTCGGCTTGCTCGGTGGGCACACGGAGACACTTCTTCAGCTGCGAGACATGGAACACATCATGAACGCCTGCCAAGGATGGAGGCAGTTCAAGTTGATATGCCACTTCTCCTTGTCGACGGAGGATCTGGAAAGGTCCGACGTAGCGGGGTGCTAGTTTGCCTTTCATGTTGAACCTTTGAGTGCCACGGAGGGGAGTGACTCGGAGGTAGACATAATCACCCTCCTCAAAGGCTAGATCTCTTCGACGGTTATCGGCGTAGCTCTTTTGCCTGGATTGGGCTGCCTTCAGTCGGTCCCTTATGATCTTAACTTTCTCTTCGGCTTCTCTCAATAAATCTGTCCCAAACAGTTGTGATTCTCCGGTTTGATCCCAGAGCAACGGCGTTCTGCACTTACGCCCATAGAGTGCTTCGAACGGGGACATTTGCAGGCTGGCCTGATAGCTGTTGTTGTAGGAGAACTCCGCATAAGGTAAGTTCTTGTCCCACATTCCGCCAAAGTCTAGAGCACAAGCTCTAAGCATATCCTCCAATATCTGGTTGACCCTTTCGGTTTGACCGTCGGTCTGTGGATGATAGGCGGTGCTAAAGTTCAGCCGGGTGCCGAGTTCCTCTTGAAGGTTCTTCCAGAACTTGGAGGTAAACTGACTCCCGCGGTCAGATACAATCTTCTTGGGAACTCCGTGGAGGCACACGATCCGGGTCATGTATAACTCGGCCAACTTGGCGACGGTGTAAGTTGTCTTGACCGGGACGAAGTGAGCTACCTTGGTGAGTCGATCAACGATCACCCAGATAGAATCATGACCAGCTTGGGTCCTGGGCAGTCCCGTGATGAAGTCCATTCCTATTTCTTCCCACTTCCATTCGGGGACTTTGAGGGGTTGAAGCAGTCCGGCAGGTCTCTGATGCTCTGCCTTGACTCGCCGGCATGTGTCGCACTTGGCCACATACTCAGCTATCTCTCTCTTCATACTGACCCACCAATATTTTTCCTTCAGGTCTTGGTACATCTTTGTACTCCCGGGATGAATGGAGTATAGAGTATCGTGGGCTTCTTGAAGGATGAGAGTCTTCAACTCTGGTAGGTTGGGTACGCATACTCGGTTTCCGAACCAGACGGTACCATTTTCGTCCTCGGAGAATCCGGGGGCTTTACCCTTCCTCATGTTCTGCTGGATCTCCAGGATGTCCGGGTCTTCCTTCTGCTTCTCTCGGATCTGGTCTATTAAGACAGGCCGAGACTCCAAGGCAGCGAGGTACTCTCGAGTGGTGATCCCTAGGTTTAGCCTTTCCATCTCTTTATAAAGTAGAGGAGCCTGGTCTTGAATCATGATGGCATTGCAGTACCCTTTTCGACTAAGGGCGTCTGCCACCACATTCGCCTTGCCTGGATGGTAATGGATGCCCAAGTCATAGTCCTTGATCAGTTCCAACCATCTCCTCTGCCTGAGGTTCAGATCTGGCTGGGTGAATATGTACTTGAGGCTTTTGTGGTCGGTGAAGACCTCACACCGATTTCCCACAAGGTAATGTCTCCATATCTTCAAGGCATGAACCACGGCTGCTAGTTCCAGGTCGTGGGTTGGGTAGTTCAGCTCATGCGGTCTCAACTGCCGGGAGGCATAGGATATCACCTTCCCTTCCTGCATTAAGACACATCCCAATCCTTGGCGAGAGGCATCACAGTAGACGTGGAAGTCTTTCCGGATGTCTGGCAGAGTTAGAATGGGAGCTGACACAAGCTTCTTCTTGAGAGTCTGGAAGCTCTCTTCGCAGTCGGGGGTCCAGTCAAACTTCACCTCTTTCTGCAGAAGTCTGGTCATCGGCTTGGCGATCTTGGAAAAATTCTCGATGAACCGGCTATAGTATCCGGCCAATCCGAGGAAACTCCGGATCTCGGTCACGGTCGTTGGCTGTAGCCAGTTGGTTACCGCTTCTACGGTGGTTGGGTCCACTGCTATTCCTCCGGCAGATATGACATGGCCGAGGAACTTCACCTCAGATGACCAAAATTCGCATTTGCTGTATTTGGCGTACAGTTGCTGCTCCCTTAGCTTTCCGAGGGTCAGACGGAGGTGAGTCTCGTGTTCCTCCTTGGTCTTGGAGTAAACGAGAATATCGTCGATGAATACCACGATGAACTTGTCCAAGAACTCCATGAATACATTGTTCATCATGTTCATGAAGAAGGCCGGGGCATTCGTGAGTCCGAACGACATCACAGTGTACTCGTAGAGTCCATAGCGGGAGGTGAAGGCAGTCTTGGGTATATCTTCCTCTCTGATCCTCAACTGGTGGTAACCTGACCTGAGGTCGATCTTGGAAAACACCGAGGATCCTTTCAGCTGATCGAACAGGTCGTCGATCCGAGGCAATGGGTATTTGTTCTTGATGGTTACGTCGTTCAAGGCTCTATAGTCCACGCACATCCTCTTGGTTTTGTCCTTCTTCATGGCAAATATGACCGGTGCACCCCAGGGTGAGGTACTTGGTCGGATGTAACCTTTTTGCTCGAGGTCTTCGATGTTGCTCTTGACTTCGGCTAGGGCTTTCTTGACGACATTTCTTGGCTTCCTGGTTGGAGTTGATCACTTTGAACCGAATGATGGCGTCAAACCTTAAGCACAACCTTTTGGTAATTTTTCCTCTTTTCGTAACGGACATCTGATAGGTATATAGGGAAGAGGGAAGCGAAGAATAGGAAAGAGTAAGATCAGATCTAGGACCTTAACCAACCTTATTACTGATGTGATGTTTGTATTAATCAATCATTATACCTCAAGCAAATAATCTAGTATGATTACATCACAAGAGACGATGTAAACCATACGCTATAAAAATCAAACAATTCGTTCTGAAACTATCGATATCTAGGGGCTTCTACACTTGACATCTACTAGAGCAATGCTAAGGGTTGCTTCTTGGCTCGTGGTCTCTGATCTAATTGCCTTGGCTTTGACGGTGAAGAAAGGGAGATCCTTGTCTGTAGAGTCCTTCAACGAATTCCTCGTGCTCGCGAGAATAGATGAGAACTAAGATTGTCATCTAAATTTTTTTTTGATCACCAATAGAAAATGAAGTGGGATTGAGTCAAGGATACAAAGCAATAGAATAATTTTTTTCGCAAATAATATTTTTTTAAGGATTTTCCAAAATAGGTCCTATAGATGGTCTGTTTGGCTTCCTACAGTCAAGTCGGCTCTGATACCATCTTGTAGCGCCCCGATTTATCGAAATCGAGACATTATTGAATTTCCATAGAAAAACAATAATACAAGAGGTTCATCATGCGACAACGTACATACGATAAAATCCATGGTACGCAGACCATATTTATTACAACATTGTTTTAGTAAAAACAGTAATAAAGTAATTAAATAACGGCATGACGAACGTCTTCTTCAGGATCTTTCTTCTTGACTGGGTCGCTACTCCAGACCGTCTTCAAGATAAACATCCTCTGTGGGGTCCAACGGGTATGAGTACAAAAGTACTCAACAAGCCACCGCAAATGCAAATAATAATGCAGGATAATAAACAAGGAAGGATAAAGGCTAACAATGCGGAATAAAGCAGTTGCAGTTATGGCATTTAGTGTAATCATATTTTAATCATGCGGAAAGTAAACATGAGCATCATCAACATCAACTAACTCGAGGAGTACGTTTTACCTCCTCGCACAACGGTCCTTACATGACAAACAACATGCACATCCATATTCAAGTAAACTAACTGGGGGATGTCACGCAACCCGCCCTTGACCGTGGGCTCGGCTTTTCGAAAAGATTTAAGACTCTGATCAGAGATGTACTACTGTACCCACAAGGCACGCACTCATCTCAACGAGATGACCCATTTCACGGGAACTCGTGCCAAAACCTCAATATGAGATGTTCCAAGCGATAACCACCCGCTCTAGGTTTCGCCGGCGCGCCGGGCCGCATCCCGGCTAACGTCGCACCCCCTTTTGCGCCACATTGGTACAAGTCACCCGCAGGTGCAACTTGACCCATCTCCAAGTGGTGGCCTCGGTTTGGAACGACCCATACCTTAGTTAGGACTTACCCACTAGACTTGTGGTTAGTACGTAAGTGTATTGCAACGGATCCCTCAGACCGGTCCTTATAGTGCCCCGGGTGCTACCGACCAATGCCCTAGCTTGCACCCGGAACCCACCATGCATACACTCACAACCATGACTCATCACCAACAGAATTTCCAAGGATAAGAAGCAACGGGGATCATATAATAGAACCATTTTGCTACGACTCATTTTTATCCTATAGCGGCCGTGTCAATACATTGGACACTAGCTAATATCATTGATCATATGGTGACAAGGAGGTTAGGCGAGATAGCATGGCTTGGGTTGCACATCAAGGTCGGGGGATCCTAAATAAATATAATGTAAGGGTTCATTTGACTAATGCATATACATAACCTATGTGTTTTAGCGATAATCAATTCAAACATGGGTTCAATATGTTCAAGAGATTGGTTTGGTGACTTGCCTTGTTCAGCAAAGGGAGAGGGAGGGACTTCGGGGAAGTACTCCGGCTCCTCGGCGACGTCGTAGTCTTTTTAATATAAGGTAAAATAAAAAGAGTACCACATTCAATCAAACCATATAACATTACATTGCAAGCATATAAGTTAAAGTTGGTTTGATTAAAAAAATAAAAATAAATTCAGATATTAAAGTTCTGAAATTTATTCCTCCATTAATTTAAAGTGAATCTAAATGAATCATTGTTTTTCATAAAAGGGTTTTTTAAGTGGGTTTAATACTATATTAAGTTTTCTAATCAATTTAATTTAAATGATTTAGAGAAGGCCCAGTGGTTTTAATGTTTAAGCAGTAAAGGACAATTATATAATTTTTCTGGAATTTAAATATTTAAATTTACATTTAAATCCTAAGGGCATTTGAATACTTATTTAAATAAACATGAAAATGTCCAAATAAACCTACTGTTTTTATTGCCTAAACATGTAGAGAATAATTTTATGAATTTTCTAAAATTGGAATGGCAATTTTTAGAGTCCAAATGCATTAGATATGAATTTTACAAGTTTAAAAGCATTTCTGGAATTTATTTTCAAATTTTAAACCTCTCGGGTCCACGGTGAGCCAGGCCCACGGTGAACCCGCGCACTGTGCGCGTGCGCCGGGTCGATCTGGACCGTTGGATCCAGATCCAACGCGCGAGAGCGAGGCGGGAGGGTTAAGTGATAACGGACGGCCAGGATTAAAACGTGCGAAGGGGTACCACGTGGACGCACGAGATCACCCGACGGGTTTAAATGAAAACCAACGCGCGAGATTAAAACATACCGCTTTGACCAGATCCGACGGTGCGGATTAGATCGCGTACGTGGACTCACGCGCGTCGTCCGATCGCGATCGCACGGTCGAGATCAGATCCGACACGGCACGGGTACTCGACCCGTGCCGGTCGTCTTCTCCGACGACGGCGAGCGGGCCAGCGGCCACGGCGAGCGACGGCGGTCCTAGCTAATCCTAGAAATGGAAAGAGGGCACTACGGCGGTCATGACGGTACCTTAGGCGAGGCGAGGGGTCGACGGGAAGTGGTCGGCGGCGAGGGTAGACGGCGAAGCACTTCGGGCTCCTCGTCGGCGATGGGGTTCCGGCGATCTCCTTGGCCGGCGGGGACGTGGCCGAGGTAGGGGACGTCCTGGCGGTCACGACGGTGGCGGAGGCGAGGGCCGGGGTGGTCCGAGGCGACGGCGAGGGGCGGCCGGAGGCGAAGCAGGGGGAAAATGCTCAAAGGCGAAGGAGGGGCGCTCTGTTCGTTCTGAGTGCGAATTGAAGCGTGGACCGAACGCGGTGGAGGGCAGGGGGGGTTAAATAGGGTCCGGCGGGGGTCGCATGCAAGGAAACCGGCCAGGGGGCCTTTACTCGCCGGCGATGGCTCGGCCATGCACGCGTAGCGGCGATCCGGGGGCGATGACGCGGTGAATTAAAGGGGGAAACGGTCGGCGCGACGCGGGGGACCGATTAATGGCGACGAATTAATGCGGGACGGGCCGGCGAGGCGGATCCGAGGGCGAGGTCGTCGGCCGGCGGGATTTGGGGGCGGTGGCGGGAGGTTGACGACGGGTCTGACAGGCGGGGGCCACAAGCCAGCGAGCGCGAGCGAGCGAACGGGCGACTGACGGGTGGGGTCGGGCTCGGGTGCGAGGGGAGAAAGTTGGCGCCGACAGGTGGGGCCAAGGCGTAGGGTGCGCGCGTGAGAGGAGAGGGGCTCACTGACGGGTGGGCTCCACTGGTCAGAAGGCGCGCGCGGGTGGGAGTGGGCTGGGCCGGCCGGGAGAGAGAGAAGGGAGGGGGAAACGGCCCAATACTGTTTTCCAGGGTTTTCTGATTAAAAATAATTGCAGAAATTGATTTAAAATAATAGGGCTCCCTCCAAGCTTGGTAAAAATCTATAAAAATTCCCAAAATTATATTTTGGTCTTAGGAGCATATACAAAAAGTTTCACCTCCTAATTTGGTCATCTACTCTATGTTGTAGTTCAAAAGGGTATAAAAGAGTATTAAAAGTATTTTCTGAAATAATAATTCCAATAAATTGAATTTAATAATATTTTTATTGTGTTGAAAATTTGGGGTGTTACAGTATACTCCGAATGGAAATACCCTTGAAATGTGCTTCGATCTTGCGAATTTCTTCCAAGTACTTTGCAAGCTGTGGATGTCGGACTTGAAAACTTTTGTCTACGTGCCCTGCTACTATCTGAGAATCTGTTTTTATAATTATCCTTGTAGCTCCTAGAGCACGTGCTTTCCGGAGTCCCAATAAAATTCCTTCGTACTCCGCTATATTATTGGTAGACTTAAAGTTGAGTCTTGCGGAGTACATTGCTCTTTGTCCTGATGGTGAAATTAATACTGCTCCAATGCCTGCTCCGGATGCTTGGAAAGCCCCATCGGAGTAAATAGTCCAAACTCCGTCATCTGATTTCTCCGGAGTCAACTTCGCAGGTGGAGTCCACTCTGCTACGAAGTCTGCTAGGACTTGAGATTTGATAGCTGTCCTTGCCAGGAAAGATATGCCGAAGGGTGCTAGTTCTACTGCCCACTTTCCAATTCTTCCAGTGGAATCTTTGCTTCGAAGCATATCTCCTAAAGGATATGAAGTTGGTACAATTACATTGTGAGCCAAAAAATAATGTCTTAGCTTCCTCGAAGCCATTATCAGAGCATAAACGAACTTCTCAAGTTCGGAGTATCTTGTCTTCGCTCCTGACAATGCTTCGGATACAAAATAGACAGGATTTTGGACCAACTTCCCATTGATATTAGCTTCTCTGACAAGGACTGCGCTGACTGCTGAGCCTGTGGCTGCAAGATACAAAAGTAGGGTTTCGTCCGCAATAGGCACCGTAAGTGTAGCAAGATTGCTGAGATAATCTTTAATATCTTCGAAGCTTTTCTGACACTCCGGTGTCCATGCAAAATCTTCAGACCCTTTCAAAGCTTTAAAGATTGGCAAGCTCCTCTCCGCAGACCTTGATAAAAACCTGCTAAGTGCGGCTAGACGTCCGGTCAGCTTTTGCACTTGCTTTACATTCTCCGGAGGAGCCATCTTCTGCAGCGCAGTTATTTGAGTAGGGCTAGCTTCAATTCCCCTGCTTGAAACTAAGTACCCTAACAACTTTCCAGCCTTAGCTCCGAATATACATTTTTCGGGGTTAAGACGGATTCCACATGCCCGAAGGCTATTGAATGTTTCTGCTAAGTCTAGGCTATGCTGGTGCTTTAAAGCACTCTTTATTACAATATCATCCATATAGGCCTCGACATTGCGACCTAGTTGATGACCTAGAGCCTTAGCAACTAATCTTGAAAAAGTAGCCCCGGCATTTCTTAGGCCGAAGGGCATTCTTACATAGCAGAAGACTCCCGAAGGAGTTACAAAGCTCGTCTTGATTTCATCTTCGCGCTTCAACCATATTTGATGATAACCGGAATACGCGTCGAGGAAGCTTAGTAACTCCGAACCTGCAGTGGAGTCAACTAGTTGATCAATTCGGGGCATGGGGTAGGGGTCACGTGGGCACGCTTTATTCAAAGATGTGAAATCAATGCACATGCGCCACTTTCCGGAGGACTTCTTCCTGACGAAGACTGGGTTGGCTAACCATTCTGTATGGGCCACTTCTCTGATAATCCCAGCCTTCAACAGTTTTTCAACTTCGTCCTTAGCTAGAGCAGCTCTCTCTGCGGACATCTTCCGGAGCCCTTGTCGAACAGGCCGGGCCTTCGGGTTTACAAGCAAGCTGTGCTCAATAATATCCCGATCGACTCCGGTGATATCTTCGTCAGACCAAGCGAAGACATCTAAATTTTCTTCTACGACCTTTTCCAAGGAAGTTGCAACTTCGGGAGGTAAATCTTTACCGAATTGAAAAGTGTATTCTTTACCATCTTTGACAATGACCTTCGTTGCAATCTCTCCTTCGGGACTTGGTCTTGGAAAAGACTTCTTCGAAGCTTCGGAGGAGGTTGAAAAAATTTCTCCATTATCTTGGACACTGTTTACTTGCCTCGGATCAAGAGGAGGACCATGACCATATTCTGCCCTCCGAGCTATGGCTTGATCTCCGAAGATTGTTAGAACTCCTGATTGTGTGGGCATCTTCATGCACAAGTAGTTGTGATGCGCCACAGCTCCGAACTGATTCAACATGCCTCGCCCGAAGATGACATTATAAGCATACGGGGCATCCACCACATCAAAGATAACTTCTTCAGTTCGGGCTAGTAAACCTTCTCCGAAGGTTACTTCCAGGCCTATCTGGCCAAGTGCATCTAGCGGAGGTCCTGCGAAGCCTTGCAGAGGACGAGCCGCTGGGAGGAGATGCTTCCGGGAAATGCATAACTGATCGAAGGCTTGCACAAATATGATATCTGCCGAGCTACCTCCGTCAATTAGCACCCTTCGGACTTCTGTTCCTGCAATATCAGCAGTAATAACCAATGGATCTGCATGCGGGAACTTGATACCAGCTGCATCCTCCGCAGAGAAAGATATTGGAACATGAGACCACTCCGGCATTGCAGCTGCAGATGACGAAGTCCCAATGTGGCCTACTTCTCGAACGTACTCTCTTCGCTGTCTCTTGGACATGCTTCCGAGGGTACCTCCTCCGGAGATAGGGAGAACTACTCTCTTCCCTCTATCTTGCCCTTCTTCTTGCTTCGGAGGTGGCATAACATTGGCCACCGGAGGATGCCTTGCAGCATCAAAATTTTCTATCCGCGCCACAGCCTGGACCGGCTCCGAGCGCGCTGCCGCTGCTGGACTTCGGTCGGTACTACCTCGACCCGAAGTTCTCTCCAAGTATTCTCCCCGAAGGGTAAGAATAGCCTTGCAGGTGTCAGTTGCATGGCTTCGATTCTCTCCATGAATACAGCAAAAAAGGGGCTGGCCCTTGCCGGCCGTTTTCTCTGGTGGCCTCCAACCGCTGGACTTGTTCCCCGCAGACTGTGGAGCTCTTGGTGCAAACTTCTGCGGGGGTGCAATGTTTAAGACTTCAGAGCGAGGGTGCTTTTGCCCTCTTCTTCTATCATGTTGCACTTCGGAGACTGGCTCTTGCGGCTGAGCCGAAGTCTTCACCTCTGGTTTAACTTCTGTCAACACTGCCGAAGTAACAGTAGTCCTCCGAAGCCAACCTTCTTCCGACTTCGAGTACTCCTCGAAGTACGACATCAGCTGTGATACTGTGGTGATGCTCTTCCGATGCAGTTTATCTAGAAGGCCTTTATGACTGACGCCTTCCCGAGCCGCATCAACCACCGAAGATGTGGACAGCCCCCGAATTTGCGACTTCGTGTGAGCGAAGCGCTTGAAGTACTGCCTCAATGTTTCTCCGGGGAGCTGTTTCACTTGGAAAAGGCTTCCTGTAGACATGGGGGGCACGAAGGTGCCCTGAAAGTTACTTATAAACTTCCTCTTCAACTGTGACCACGAAGCGATTGATCCTGGCTTTAAAGACCAGAACCATCTCAACGCCACTCCTTGAAGAGCCAACGGGAAGCACTTCGCCATAGTTTCTCTGTTTCCGCCACTAGCCTCAATTGCTAGGGCATAAGAACGCGCAAACTCACTGGGATCTTCGTCTCCGGTATACTTGCAGAGCTTCGAAGCTTTGAACTTCGAATCGAAGCGAACCTTCTGAAGCTCAGGATGCAACGGAGATTCACTGTCGTAAGAGGCGTTCTCCGGGGCTTCGGGATAATCGAGATCGTCGTCTTCGTGCACTTCGGGGATAGCTGGGGTGGCTTGAGGGCGAAGCCTGTTCGCAGCCTCTTGTCGCCACCTCGCTACCTCGGCTTGAAGATTGGCCATTTGGGTGGCCATGTCTCCAAGGCTATCTTCATCTCCTCCGGAAGGACCTTCCGGGTCTTGAGAACTGGTATGATCAGTTCGAATCGGAATGGAGGGTGGCAGAGTGGCTCCGGGCGGTCGGAGTATGGAAGGGGTTGGTGGAGAGGTTTCGTATCCCCGAGGGATAGAAGCCCCTTGCGGAGTTTGAGGTGGAGGGATGGTCGAAGACCCTCCGACTTCGACTGTGTCGAAGGGTATCTCTCCGGAGATCCGAGAGGACCTCCGAGTGGGATTGCGAGGTGCGCTCCGCTTAGGAGGCATGATGCAAGAAATTTGGTAGAGAACGAAGTTTTTCGAACTAGGTTCCCCACGGACGGCGCCAACTGTTGGCGTAAAAGATTACGCTAACAGGTTTCTGTAGAAAAGAAACTAACAAACGAAGTGTTTGCGAAGCAAACTGTTCTAAGCCTCCGAAAGGATAATAGCTTAGAATAGTTCGAAAGTGTGTATTGAATCACTTGTAATCGGTCCCTCTTACAGGGTGAAATGGGGGGTATTTATAGGCCCAAATATTAAGGAAAAGACCTATTTACCCCTCTATTACAACCGACATTAAGGAAACTATTCGGTTTCCTTAATAGGGCTAAAATGGTAAAAGACTAATCTAATAGGATAGAAGATAAGTCTTCCATCTTAGCTGGCAGAAAAGATCTTGAAAGGCTTTGGTTCGAAGACATACTTCGAACCAGTGTCTGTCTTCGGGCTTTGAACCGGGTTCCGAGCATCTTCGAAGAAGGTCTTCGGACAATCTTCGAACTAGCTGGTTGTCTTCATGCTGCTTTGGCAATAACCCTGAAGATGAGATATTTTCCCCCAACAATGTTTATCACGTAAATTAATGCTCTCGCGTAATAAAGAACAGTTCATGCATTCGATAATATCATGAGGTCTAGAATCCACCTCCAAGAGCTGCTTCTGTGCAGTCTCAAGCTCAGAAAGAGTTTGAGCATGTACAGAACGCAACTGAGCAAGCTCACTCATGACAGTGGTACAAGAATCACATTCAACATCATTAACTTTAGACTTAAGCATGGCATAATCAGTAGAAACAGATTCTAGCCTAAGTCTAAGGTCTTTTCTTTCTCTAGCGGCTTGCACAAGCAATCTATCCTGACCAAGAACTACTTCATTCAGCTCATCTAGTTTTATTGAAAGCTGGTCATAGGATAGAGGTACCTCAGATGAGTCAAGCTCATCGCCGCTGTGATCGCTGTCGGCCATGAAGCAAAGGCCGGTGAAGTCTCGTCCCTTCTTGTCCTTCTTGTCCTCCTTCTTTGGGGACTCCTCCTCCTCAGAGCTCGACTCCTCAGTTGAGGAAGTGTCGATGTCGCTGAGAGCAGCAACAAATGCTCTGGAAGCGGCCTTGGCTACTTTCTTAGCCATCTTGCCGCGCTTGCCCTTCACAAAGGGTTTCCTCTCCTTCTTGTGGTATTTAGGGCGCTCACTCTCATCTCTCTTTTTGAGTTTTGGGCAATTAGCCTTGATGTGAGAAGTGTCACCGCATTCAAAGCAACCACTAAAACCACTTCTCCTCTGATCCCGTCTCTCATGATGAAAGCGGGTGAACCTCCGGGCAATGAGAGCAGGCTCATCATCATCTAGAGTGTCCACCTGCTCCTTTGTGACGGAGACCAGGGAGGACAAAGCAAAACCATCTGCAAGAACACAAGTGCCAGATATGCTTGGTTCTGCAGTGGTGCCACGGCTAGTGCTAGAAACCAATGCCAATGGCTGTGGCAAAGAGCTTTTGTGCACTGCAAGAGATGCCTTGGCAATCTCTGTGGACTTCAGCTTGCTGAAGAGCTCATCACAGGTCAAAGTGTCATAACCTGCAGACTCCTCAATGCTGGATATCTTCACTTCCCATATGCTACGGTCAAGAGCATAGAGAAGCTTGATAGCCCTATCATGATCATTGTAAGCAAGCGTCCCGTTGGATCGCAAGTTACTCACTATCGCATCAAAGCGAGAAAACATGGCATCTATAGATTCACCAGGTGCCTGCACAAACAGCTGATACTGTTGATTGTATGTGCTTTGGCGCCTGGCCTTGATCTGTGTAGAGCCCTCATGAAAAATAGTGAGTGTTGTCCAGATTTCCCTAGCAGCCCTAAGGTGCTGCACCCTATCAAACTCACTCCGGCTCAAACCAATGAACAGTATATTTCTTGCCTTGGAGTTGGCATTATACTGATCTTTTTCTGTTTGAGTGGTGCGAGTATCAGGGATGGAGTATTGTGAGTCCACAATCTCCCAAATTGCATTTCCTTGGCTTAACAAGTAAGCCTCCATGCGCACCTTCCAGTATGCAAAATCAGTCCCATCGAACAGAGGAATTTTACTGCCTCTATCCATGTCGCCAATAGATCACAAAACCGGTTAAGGTCAACTGGTGATCTTAACCTGCTCTGATACCAATTGTTGGACCGGAAACGGCGACCAGAGGGGGGGGGGGTGAATGGGAGCTATTAAAAATTCGGGCTAAAAACTAGCCTTCGGTTTTAGTTCTGTCTTCTACGGAACAGGATTCGAACACTACCTTCGGAGGTCTGGTTCGGAGGTGCTTTGACAGCTCCGAACACAGGCTTCGTAGGAGCAAAAGTTCGAAGCCAAGCAGACTTCGCTCCACTAACAAACCTCGAAAATCTACTCTGCTAAGTCAGTGCAGGCTCCGCACACAGGGTGCTTCGAGCAGGCTTCGCACTTCACCCTTCGCAAGAGTGGACACCCCACTGAGGACTTCGACCAAGTACTTGGCAGCAGCAACTGGTGCTGGGCTTCGTACACGAAGGTCTAAACGCACACTGACAGACTTCGCTAGAGTCACAGACACGATAAACGTACGGGCTTCGATCAGGGCTTCGCTAGTAAGCAGCGAGGTCTCGCCTCCTGTTACACAGAGCGACAGCACACTGAAAAACACACTTCGCACAAAACACCATTCGCCTAGACAGGCTTTGGTGTACTACAACTAGCGAGGTATGTAAAGCGAGCTCAAGCAAAAAGCACACAGAAGCAGGGCTTCGCCGCTTGAACAAGGAACACAATAAAATTGAACTCTGGATGAATACAACGAAGTGTGTGGCCACAGGAGCTCAACAGTAAATGCTCAAAGTGTTAAATGTTACCTACCGAGCCCCCATATTTATAGCCCACAGTTCACCCAAAGGAATTGACTACTTTACCCCTAGGGTTTACATTGGTTTTGTCTCTACAGAACTGAGGGGTACAAAAGGTAGTCAACTTTATTGGAGGCTTCTCAGTCAGCCTTTGCAGAGGGGACAACACCAGCTTTTTGCAGAGCAGACACTGTCAGACTTGCAGCCTTTGACCTTTCCGAAGCCCCCCTTCGCACGCGAGGGGTGCGGTAGCTTCGGTGAGAAGCCTTGAGCTAGATGGCCTTCGCTTCACCGAAGTTAGCCTTCGATACAGTGACAGTTTTGAGACGAAGCCGTCAAAGCCCTTGGGCCTTCGCACCAACACCTCCGGAGTGGACCACCACGGCTTCGCAGCTTCCGCCCAGCTTGAACTCCGTCAGTCCGTGTACCGAAGCCATGCAGGCCGAAGCACCACAAGACAACCACACTCCGGAGCTAGCCTTGCTCCGAAGCCTTTCACACTCCGAACTCCCACCTTCGGAGTACCACCCTTCGAAGTCCCTCCTTCGTCCAAGGCCTCCGCACGAAGCATTCCATGAGCACTTTGTCATAGTGTCTCTCCCCGAGCACACTCCTCGACGAGCCTCACCCGGACCATGCATTCGATGCGCCTCGACTTCTGAGACCTTCGTCGGGCACCTTCGAATGTCTCCCTCCGGAGCACACTTAGAATTCCTTGCCTCCACAGAGGACTTGTTCCAACCAACTCCGAAGTCACTCCATCCGGAGTACCTTCGAAGTGCCTCACCTCCGAGGACTTTGTCTCGGAGTACATTCACCCGGAGCCACGCTCTGCACTCTCTACCTTCACCTGGCACACCTCGACCCGAGGACCGACCCGGACCCCTTCGCAGCCACCGTGACGGAGCTCCCCGCTCCCCTGGCATCAAGCCTCCCGCTTGACCCAGGTTCACCTGCCGCGAACCTGTCCGTCGCCTACGAAGTCCCTGCGCACCACCGACAAACAGACAAGTGTTTCCAGTACTCCGGAGACCTCTCCGGGTTAGCAACCTTCGGTACACACTCCGGTGTGCCGCCCAAAGTACCGAAGCCTTCGGTACGAACCCAATCATCGTGTACTATCGGACCCCTCCGACAGGCACACTCCGCTGCAACAGCTGCAGCAACCAACCACCGAACACCCTTCAGTGAAACCACCTCCGAACACCCCTCGGAGGTCCAACCTCCGAACCCCTTCTGGAGGTACCCCTTCGAACAGAGGTTAAAAGCCTGTCAATCACTCATCACACATACTGAAACCAACCCTTGGTTTCTCAATCTCCCCCTTGATGAGTGCATTGACAACCAACTTTAAATCCAAGAAAATTTAAAAACTTTCAGCACACAAGTGACCATAAAAACTCAGAAAAGAGCCAAATCATGTCACTTGACAAAAGAATTTTCCTCCCCCTTTCTAAAAAGAGTAAAAGCCCCTTCGGCAATAAAAGCTCCCCTTGAATTAAGTTTTCCCTTTTGGCAACAAAGAGCCTTTATGTCAAATTTTCTCCCCCTTTGGAAATTATACCCCTTGCGGCAGAGAACAAAGAAAGTCTCTCCCCCTTGAGGAATTTCTCCCCCTTTGGCAATGCAAGCATCAAGGAGCATGTAAAAGGTGCAAAGCTTCGAAATGAGCAGAATTGCAAAGACATATGAAGCAAAAATATGCCAACAATAATACCAATGATCATGTTCTCAGCTCAAATTAACATTCTCTAAAAAAAACATGATGAAGCATGTGATTTGATCATTTTTAAAATAGAAAGCATCACCACTTAGTCAAGGAAACTAGACAAGTAAGAGCAGGCACTGCGCAAAGCTAGTCAAATTCTACTCTAGACAGACAAGTTCAGCTCAAATGGAGCAATGAAAGCCAACTTGATGATCAAAAATTTTGTTGTTCTTTTCTTAGTGCCAGGGGTTATTTGTTTGTCCACCTTATACTTTCCAATCAGGCCAAGCCTAGGCATGAAAAACATAAGAAGCTTAAGGCAATGATTTTGGCATACACTACACTATTCCAGTTCAGACCAAGGTGCAATGGTAAGCAGTCTAGAATAGGGTAGTGCGACAAACAAACCCACCCGGATCTTTTCACTTAAAGCATGCAAATCATGGAGTTTTTGATTTTATCTGAGTGAACCAATTGTTTGGCACTTTATGAATATCCATGAAAATGTAGAACAATTCTTCAAGTTGCACTTTTAGCATCCAATGAACAGTGTCTTGCTATCAAGCAGATAAAAGATAGCTAAAAGTAGTCCTGCCAAAACATGCTAGTTTCAAGACTAAGCAGTGAGCACGATTTGATTTTGAAAAGAAAACATCATGCGCATGAATGTTTCAGATAAATTAAAAAGAGTTGAGCTGTCATGATGTCATGGATTATAATCAGGCATATAAGTGCAAAAGATGTAAATGCAATTTCAACACAATTAGCAAATGCACATCCATCTAAAACTGCTCCCCTCACAAAATGCCGTAAGGGTGACAAATGCCAAGTTCCCCACACAAGTAAGCAAATCGAGAAGCATCGAGGGGTTTTGTGAAAATGTCGGCAAGCTGGTGTTGGGTATCAACATACTGAAGTTCAATATCACCCTTCTCATTGTGATCTCTGAGAAAATGATATCGCACATCAATGTGTTTGGTTCTGGAATGCTGAACTGGGTTGTTTGCAATACAAATAGCGCTAGTGTTATCACAGAAAAGTGGAACACTCTTATAATCTAACCTGAAATCCCGCAAAGTGGAAACCATCCACAAAATCTGAGAGCAACAGCTAGCTGCAGCAACATATTCGGCCTCAACCGTTGATTGTGCAACACTAGACTGTTTGCGGGAAGACCAGCAAACCAAGGAAGTACCCAGAAAATGACAAGTACCAGAGGTACTCTTCCTATCAATTCTACATCAAGCAAAGTCCGCATCGGAATAACCTCGAGGACATAAGGATGAAGATGCTGAATACCATATGCCAAATTCAAGGGTGTGTTTGAGATACCTTAGAATGCGCTTTACCGCTTGGCGGTGCGAAGCTCGAGGTGAAGCCTGAAAACAAGCGCACAGACACACTGCGAAGTGTATGTCCGGCCTCGTAGAAGTCAAGTAGAGGAGGGAGGCGATCATGCTTCGGAACTCCTTCTGATCTACGGCTTCTCCATCTTCGTCAGGGTCCAATGCTACATATGTAGCCATTGGAGTGGCGAGGGGCTTCGCATCGGACATGTCAAACTTCTTGAGCAGGTCCTTGGTGTACTTTGTCTGGTGGACAAAAGTACCTTGTTTGCTTTGCTTGATTTGCAAACCAAGGAAAAAGGTGAGTTCACCCATCATTGACATTTCAAATTCCCTGCTCATGGTATCTGCAAACTCGGCAACCAAAGCATGAGAAGAGCCACCAAAGATGATATCATCCACATAAATCTGCACTAGGAGGAAATCTTTGCCATGCTTGAGAGTAAACAGTGTTTTATCAACAGAGCCCATCAAATACCCTCGCTCAAGCAGAAAAGACTTAAGTCTGTCATACCAAGCCCGAGGGGCCTGCTTGAGTCCATAAAGAGTCTTATGAAGTTTAAGGACTTTATGTGGGTACTTGGGGTTTTCAAAACCAGGGGGTTGTTTTACATAAACATCTTCACCTATGAAGCCATTAAGAAAAGAACTTTTGACATCCATTTGATAGATTTTTAATCCCCGGGATGTCGCAAAGGCAAGCAAAATCCTAATGGCCTCAAGGCGAGCAACAGGTGCAAAAGTTTCAGTAAAATCAATCCCTTCTAGTTGAGAAAAGCCCTGAGCTACAAGTCTAGCCTTGTTTCTAACTATAGTCCTGTTGGCGTAAAAGATTACGCTAACAGGTTTCTGTAGAAAAGAAACTAACAAACGAAGTGTTTGCGAAGCAAACTGTTCTAAGCCTCCGAAAGGATAATAACTTAGAATAGTTCGAAAGTGTGTATTGATTCACTTGTAATCGGTCCCTATTACAGGGTGAAATGGGGGGTATTTATAGGCCTAAACATTAAGGAAAAGACCTATTTACCCCTCTATTACAACCGACATTAAGGAAACTATTTGGTTTCCTTAATAGGGCTAAAATGGTAAAAGACTAATCTAATAGGATAGAAGATAAGTCTTCCATCTTAGCTGGCAGAAAAGATCTTGAAGGGCTTTGGTTCGAAGACATACTTCGAACCAATGCCTGCCTTCGGGCTTCGAACTAGGTTCCAAGCACCTTCGAAGATGGCCTTCGGACAATCTTCGAACTGGTTGGCTATCTTCATGCTGCTTTGGCAATAACCCCGAAGATGAGATATTTTCCCCCAACAGTAGCCCCTCGAATACGCTTCTCCGTTTGACCTGTAACGTTAGGAGAGCAGTATACGGAAAGAAAAGATAACCAATCATAGGGGTTATTGATTTTTGTTTTATCTCCGAAATACATGAAGATATGAACTTCGAATCAGTCATAAGGTAATTACTTTTCGAACTATCTTAGAACTGACTCAGGAAGTTCGAAAGTCTTTTTAGACTTAGAAAATATAGCCGTTAGTTTCTGTTTCTAACGGAGTTATACGAGGCGTTATTTTCGGAGGAAAATAACAGGCGCGAATGCGAAAGGGCAGAGCCCAAACGGTAACAAACGGAAAGTTTAGGCTATAAATAAAGGACTCCAGAACTTACTCGATTACCTTTTCACCGCTTGTTCTCAGTCAAAAGCCTTCTGAGCCCTTTGAGTTCTTGAGCCCTAGCTTTCGAGTTCTTGAGCCCTAGTTTCCACTCTCTCAGATCAATCCAGCGATTGCGATGGCGAAGACCAAAGGCTCTGCACCTCCTTCGACCTTGGCTCGTCAACAAGCGGCTGCGGCAGCGGCAGCGGCAACAGTGACGGCGACGCCTTCGATCCAGGCGACAACTTCTATGGCGGCAAAGGGAAAGAATCCCCAAATCGCCGATGATCAAGGTCTGTGCCCTCCATCGACCAAATATCTGGACCAATCCTTTGAATTAGGACCTTCAACCTGCAAAAGAGATTCCCTGGCAATGGCAGTAGGAGGAAATATAGGTGCGGGAGTTATGATTCGAAAACCAGGGAAAGAAGCAATCCCATCACCAAGACTCGGAGAAGTCGTAGTGTTCGAAGCTTTTTTCGAAGCAGGCTTGGGCCTCCCCGCTGTAGATTTCTTGGCTGAAGTCCTCGACTTGTTTCATGTAACCCTCCCCCAGCTGTCTCCGAATGCTGTAGCTAGATTAGCTATCTTCGAGTGGGCTCTGAGAGCCGAAGGTTGTGAGGGGAGGGCCGAAATCTTCGCAGCATTGCACAGAGCAACTTGTCAGCCGAAGACCTTCATAGGCTCCGGAGGTGAAAAAGTAGTGGTTGCCTTCGGAAGCATCAATTTTAGGCTTCGAGATGAATACGCTCTGCGATTCCCTGCTAAGGCCATCAATGCTAGATGGTATACTGATTGGGTGCTGAAATGGTTCTATGCCGAAGTTGGGGCAAGAAATCCTCTGGCCGGACCTCTTAGAGAAATCCAGTTCCGAAAAGAAGCTTTGGTGCGTCCTGACGAAGGTCAATTCGAAGCCCGTCTGAACTTGCTTGAAAAAGTTAGCCGAAGACTCAGTATGCGGGACTTGGCCGAAGAGTTCATCGGTCTTCAAATTCCTCCGTTGATGGCTGACTGGCCTATTATCTTCGAAGATGATTCCGAAGGTGGTCTTCGCAGAATTAACTTGACTTCAAGTCCTACAGGTAACTTCGAAAACAACATGCATTAAACATATTTACTTCGAAGAAAAACTGACTTGAATTATTTATTTTGTAGAATCTTCAGCCCCTGTTACTTCAGAACAGATTATAAGGGCTTCGGAAAAAATCTTGGGTGCTCCAACTCCGACCGAAAAGAGTGGCGAATTAAGCTGGTTGGGAGTTGGGAAAGATTTAACAGAGTATGGGGAATGCTGAAACTCACTCCTCCCCCTCTGATGGATTGGGCGCCTTTGGAGAAAGGGCCTCAGAAAAGAAAAGCCGAAGCTGGAACTTCAAGTTCAGTAAGAACTCCGGTGAAGAGGGTGGCTCGGAAGCCGAAGAACCTCGCACCTTTAGACCCTATACCTTCGAGCTCAAGAGTTTCGGTTTCCGACTCTCAAGAAGAAATGGAAAGGTTACTTGTGCAGCTAATGGAAGAAAATGAAACTCAAAGGACTGCACAAGCCGGAGTACCTGCAAACATACCGGAGTCCGAAGAAAATATTGATCAACCAAGGACTTCGGTAGTTCAAGAAGATGTAGCTCAGGACGAAGTTCCTGTGGATGAAAGTGGGGTTGAAGTCCCTATGGCTTCGATTCCCGAAGAAGGAGCAAGGACTACCCAGGACGATGCTCCTGTAGTCCATGATTCAACGGCTGATTCAGATGAAGAATTAGCTTTCGATCCACCAATCAGTCCGACAACAACTCCTCCTCGGACTACCGAAGGTAGACTTCGAAGAACTTCTGTATTTATTTGAATTTTTATACTATGTATAATACTTTTGATTACTTTGCAGAACCCACTCCTATGGAAGAAGTCCGTCAGGAGGAAATAATTCCTGAACCTTCGACGACTTCGGAGCCAGCCCCAAGAGTTACTCAAAAGGGGCCTGGAAGAGGCAAAAGACAAATAGAGCCCCTGCCTGCTATAAGCTCCGAATCAACTCCGTCTGATTCAACAGACGAGAGCCAATCTTCCAGGGAAATTCAAACTCCAGTGGCTCCGAAGGCCGCAGGCCAAAGCTCCGGTCCTTCATTGAACGAAGATGACCAAGAGGCAATAAGCATGCTCCCCTTGCTGGCTCCTTTCTTAGGGCAAACAACTGGTCTTCGGACTTTGCTCGAACCTTTGGATCGAGCTAGTCGTGAGATAGGGGAGACCGAATTAGTGGCCATCCTGCGCAAGGCTAACAGGACGGAGCTTAATGCCATTATTGAACGTACAGCTTATCAGGTATGAAACAACTGCAAATTATTATAGAATTTATCTTTGAATGAATATTTACTTTGATTTTTACTTTGGCAGCAAACTGTCTTGGCCCGAGCTGCAAGTCTATGCAATGACGAAGAAATCGCTCGGCTTCGGGAAGAAAATAGCACTCTTCGAAGGAATTTTAACATCTCTGAAAGTCGAGTGACTCAAATGGACAATATAATATTAACAGAGCGAAGGGCCAGGCAAAGCTTGGAAGCTGTAAAGAAGGAGCTCGAAGCGGAAAGGATTGTGCTTCGAGCAGAAGTTGACAAACTGCGGGCGGAGCACGCTACTGCAGGGTCTAGGGTCGTCCGGCTTGAAGAGGAAGCTAGCCAATTGTTGACACAGAAAAACACTTTGACCACTGAGAATGCTAGGCTTTCTGGGGTTTTGGACGAAGTTACTTCGGCGAAGGATGCGCTGAACGAAGATAAGTTGAGGTCTGAGAAGGTGGCTGCGGAGATTATGAATCAGTTGTTAGAAGTCCTGGAGTACTTCGGTACTACTGGAATTCTCCCTTCTGATGATAATATCAGCCTTCTGCGCCGGTTGAAAAGGATCCAAGGGGTAGCGAAGCAGATGAAGACAGCGGGCATTAGATACGGAGAACTCTCCGGACATGTGTCTGCTGTTGGTCTACTTCGCTATTACGAGGATTTGGGCCTGTCAATAACTCCGGACGCAGGAAGAGGTCCAATCACCTTCGACGACGACCGACTTCTCAAACCTTCCGAAGGCGTAGCTGCTGCTTGGCGGGCCTTCCAAACTTCGTGGAGAGCCGAAGGTCAGTCTGCGATCAAGGCTTGGATTGATGAAGGCCAACGCCAGAAGCATGTTCGAAGCCAAGCTTCGAGCAGCCAACCTCCTTCAAACCCACAGGTTTAGGAATGTTTTAGGATTTTTAACCGTGTAAAGCTTTGTGCTTGTAATCATTTATCAATGAAAATCTTGTTTGTCATATTTTTAGGCTTTGCCTCTTATGGAAGATATCGAAGTGTTAGAGCTTAACAGCGAACTTCGCTCACTGTGGAACACCTTCGAACTTCTAAAGAGTTATAAACGTCCTCGATTCCTTATCCCTCGAGATGACTCCGGCGTTATTGCGCCCGAAGTAATCAAAGACATATTGTCTTATATTAAAGAGGAAGATAAAGAGAGCGACGCAAACACCTCGTCTTCTGAAGACACTAATTGGTCCGAAGACGAAAGTGAAACCCAAAATAAAAGATCTGAAGATCTTAGAAGCTGGGAGAGAAGCCCCGAGCGGCTTCGAACTTGGGCCGAACTTCAGCAAGAACAGAAGGATTTTAGAGCTTCGAAGGGGAGGAAGAGAGTTAAACGTAAAGTTCTTAGAACTTCCGATGTTGGAACTAGTCGTTCCACCCCTAGCTCTCGGGACCGAAGAGGTCTCCGATTCCTTCTTGGTATAGATACCAATTTTTCATAATGTAATCTGTAAATACATTTATTTCGATAATGAATGCCGATTTAAAATTGTCTCCATATTACTAGCCCCTCTTTGGGTATAAGCAACTTCGAACTGTATTCAAAGATGGTTATGCGCAAAGAAAAAACTTCGGAGTACAATTTTTTCTTGGGGGTTCGGAGCCCCTCTGTCATTTTTAAAGATCTTTTGAAATCTTATGAAATGTCTTCGACCTTTATAGTCGGAAGAATGGTAACTTGGTACCTTTGTTTTTTTTGCGAAGGAAATCAATTAAGATAACTTCGATGACACTTTAGTGTCTTAAAAAATTTGTCACTTTGGACGCATAAGAACAGACATTCGAAGCTCATGGCTTAAATGCTGTTTTGCTTTAGCCACCTTCGGCTGTTTTTTGCAGAAATCTACCAGCCGGAGCTTGGATTTCGCAGAAATTGTAGCCACCTTCGGCTATTTTTTGCAGAAGTCTACCAGCCGGAGCTTGGACTTCGCAGAATTTGGCCACTTGGGCTCTTTTTTGCAGAAGTCTACCAGCCGGAGCTTGGACTTCGCAGAATTTGGCCACTTGGGCTCTTTTTTGCAGAAGTCTACCAGCCGGAGCTTGGACTTCGCAGAATTTGGCCACCTTCGGCTCTTTTTACGGAAGTCTGACAAGCTGCAGCTTGGACTCCGCAGATTTTGGCCACCTTCGGCTCTTTTTTGCAGAAGTCTACCAGCCGGAGCTTGGACTTCGCAGAATTTGGCCACCTTCGGCTCTTTTTACGGAAGTCTGACAAGCTGCAGCTTGGACTCCGCAGATTTTGGCCACCTTCGGCTCTTTTTACGGAAGTCTACCAGCCGAAGCTTGGACTCCGTAGATTTTGGCCACCTTCGGCTCTTTTTACGGAAGTCTACCAGCCGAAGCTTGGACTCCGTAGAATGTGGTTTTGGGCTCTTTTACGGATGCCTACAAACCGTGGCCTGGGCTCCGGATTATGTCAGCCCCCACACCGGAGGCTTCGACTTTATGGGTACGAAGTCCGGAAATACATCCCAGCTTGATAACACTTCCCTCTCGAACGACTTCTGTCCCAGCGCGTCCGCTCGGGAGACTAGGAGCGTCAAGGGGAAGGTTAAACCACCGGGTGTATGCTTTATTAATTTAGAGGTGATTACAAGCGAATTACAAGGAGCCCTTATGCGAAACATAGTTGAATGCCTAGGTCTTCGCAAAACTTCTTGAAGGGTTCTGCGTCGAACTGTGTTCCATTATCAACTGTGAGATATCTAGGCACTCCGAACCGGCAAATAATGTTTTTCCAGAAGAATTTCTGTACATTATTCGAAGTGATAGCTGTTAAGGGCTCTGCTTCCACCCACTTAGAGAAATATTCAATAGCTACCACTGCGAACTTCAGATTTCCCTTTGCTAACGGAAAGGGACCAATTAGATCCATACCCCATCTGGCCATAGGCCATACTGGAGCAATGACTTGAAGAGCTGTTGGTGGGCGATGACTTCGTCGACCCATCCACTGGCATCCTTGGCAAGTGCGGACTAAGCTCTCCGCATCAGCTGTTATTGTGGGCCAATAAAGCCCCTGGCGAAGTGTTTTTCCTGCCAGAGCTCTAGGGGCTAAATGACTTCCACAAAGGCCTTCGTGAATTTCTCGAAGAATTTATTGGCCTTCGGCTTGAGATATACATCGGAGTAGAGGGGAACATACTCCGGCCTTGTATAATATACCGTTGATTAACTGATAGTTTCTTGCTCTGAGCTTTAACCTTGACAATTGGGGCTCTTCGGGCAAATTCGTTCCTCCTTGCAAGAGTTCTATGATTGAATCTTTCCAATCTGCACTAGGAATGCAGAGAATCTCTGCAGAAGCAACTTGTGGCACCGAAGGTATATTGAGCTCCTCATAGAAAGCTTCGTCAGGCACATCCACAGCTCCGGCAGCAGCCTTCGCTAAAATGTCCGCTTGCACGTTTTCAGCTCTTGGTATACTCCGAATGGAAATACCCTTGAAATGTGCTTCGATCTTGCGAATTTCTTCTAAGTACTTTGCAAGCTGTGGATGTCGGACTTGAAAACTTTTGTCTACGTGCCCTGCTACTATCTGAGAATCTGTTTTTATAATTATCCTTGTAGCCCCTAGAGCACGTGCTTTCCGGAGTCCCAATAATATTCCTTCGTACTCCGCTATATTATTGGTAGACTTAAAGTTGAGTCTTGCGGAGTACATTGCTCTTTGACCTGACGGAGAAATTAATACTGTCCCAATACCTGCTCCGGATGCTTGGAAAGCCCCATCGGAGTAAATAGTCCAGACTCCGTCATCTGATTTCTCCGGAGTCAACTTCGCAGGTGGAGTCCACTCTGCTACGAAGTCTGCTAGGACTTGGGATTTGATAGCTGTCCTTGCCAGGAAAGATATGCCGAAGGGTGCTAGTTCTACTGCCCACTATCTTGGACACTGTTTACTTGCCTTGGATCAAGAGGAGGACCATGACCATATTCTGCCCTCCGAGCTATGGCTTGATCTCCGAAGATTGTCAGAACTCCTGACTGTGTGGGCATCTTCATGCACAAGTAGTTGTGATGCGCCACAGCTCCGAATTGATTCAGCATGCCTCGCCCGAAGATGACATTATAAGCATACGGGGCATCCACCACATCAAAGATAACTTCTTCAGTTCGGGCTAGTAAACCTTCTCCGAAGGTTACTTCCAGGCCTATCTGGCCAAGTGCATCTAGCGGAGGTCCTGCAAAACCTTGCAGAGGACGAGCCGCTGGGAGGAGATGCTTCCGGGAAATGCATAACTGATCGAAGGCTTGCACAAATATAATATCTGCCGAGCTACCTCCGTCAATTAGCACCCTTCGGACTTCTGTTCCTGCAATATCAGCAGTAATAACCAATGGATCTGCATGCGGGAACTTGATACCAGCTGCATCCTCCGCAGAGAAAGACATAGGAACATGAGACCACTCCGGCATTGCAGCTGCAGATGACGAAGTCCCAATGTGGCCCACTTCTCGGACGTACTCTCTTCGCTGTCTCTTGGACATGCTTCCGAGGGTACCTCCTCCGGAGATAGGGAGAACTACTCTCTTCCCTCTATCTTGCCCTTCTTCTTGCTTCGGAGGTGGCATAACGTTGGCCACCGGAGGATGCCTTGCAGCATCAAAATTTTCTATCCGCGCCACAGCCTGGACCGGCTCCGAGCGCGCTGCTGCTGCTGGACTTCGGTCAGTACTACCTCGACCCGAAGTTCTCTCCAAGTATTCTCCCCGAAGGGTAAGAATAGCCTTGCAGGTATCAGTTGCATGGCTTCGATTCTCTCCATGAATACAGCAAAAAAGGGTCTGGCCCTCGCCAGCCGTTTTCCCTGGCGGCCTCCAGCCGCTGGACTTGTTCCCCGCAGACTGTGGAGCTCTTGGAACAAACTTCTGCGGGGGTGCAATGTTTAAAACTTCAGAACGAGGGTGCTTTTGCCCTCTTTTTCTATCATGTTGCACTTCGGGGACTGGTTCTTGCGGCTGAGCCGAAGCCTTCACCTCTGCTTTAACTTCTGTTAACACTGTCGAAGTAGCAGTAGTCCTCCGAAGCCAACCTTCTTCCGACTTCGAATACTCCTCGAAGTACGACATCAACTGTGATACTGTGGTGATGCTCTTCCGATGCAATTTATCCAGAAGGCCTTTATGACTGACGCCTTCCCGAGCCGCATCAACCACCGAAGATGTGGACAGCCCCCGAATTTGCGACTTCGTGTGAGCGAAGCGCTTGAAGTACTGCCTCAATGTTTCTCCGGGGAGCTGTTTCACTTGGAAAAGGCTTCCTGTCGACATGGGGGGCACGAAGGTGCCCTGAAAGTTACTTATGAACTTCCTTTTCAACTGTAACCATGACATGATTGATCCTGGTTTTAAAGACCAGAACCATCTCAACGCCACTCCTTCAAGGGCTAACGGGAAGCACTTCGCCATAATTTCTCTGTCTCCGCCACTAGCTTCAATTGCTAGGGCATAAGAACGCGCAAACTCACTGGGATCTTCGTCTCCGGCATACTTGCTAAGCTTCGAAGCTTTGAACCTCGGATCGAAGCGAACCTTCTGAAGCTCGGGATGCAACGGAGATTCATTGTCGTAAGAGGCGTTCTCCGGGGCTTCGGGATAGTCAAGATCGTCGTCTTCGTGCACTTCAGGGATAACTGGGGTGGCTTGAGGGCGAAGCCTGTTCGCAGCCTCCTGTCGCCACCTCGCTACCTCGGCTTGAAGATTGGCCATTTGAGTGGCCATGTCTCCAAGGCTATCTTCATCTCCTCCGGAAGGACCTTCCGGGTCTTGAGAACTGGTATGATCAGTTCCAATCGGAATGGAGGGTGGCAGAGTGGCTCCGGGCGGTCGGAGTGTAGAAGGGGTTGGTGGAGAGGTTTCGTATCCTCGAGGGATAAAAGCCCCTTGCGGAGTTAGAGGTGGAGGGATAGTCGAAGACCCTCCGACTTCGACTGTGTCGAAGGGTATCTCTCCGGAGATCCGAGAGGACCTCCGAGTGGGATTGCGAGGTGCGCTCCGCTTAGGAGGCATGATGCAAGAAGTTGGTAGAGAACGAAGTTTTTTGGACTAAGTTCCCCACGGACGGCGCCAACTGTTGGCGTAAAAGATTACGCTAACAGGTTTCTGTAGAAAAGAAACTAACAAACGAAGTGTTTGCGAAGCAAACTGTTCTAAGCCTCCGAAAGGATAATAACTTAGAATAGTTCGAAAGTGTGTATTGATTCACTTGTAATCGGTCCCTATTACAGGGTGAAATGGGGGGTATTTATAGGCCTAAACATTAAGGAAAAGACCTATTTACCCCTCTATTACAACCGACATTAAGGAAACTATTTGGTTTCCTTAATAGGGCTAAAATGGTAAAAGACTAATCTAATAGGATAGAAGATAAGTCTTCCATCTTAGCTGGCAGAAAAGATCTTGAAGGGCTTTGGTTCGAAGACATACTTCGAACCAATGCCTGCCTTCGGGCTTCGAACTAGGTTCCAAGCACCTTCGAAGATGGCCTTCGGACAATCTTCGAACTGGTTGGCTATCTTCATGCTGCTTTGGCAATAACCCCGAAGATGAGATATTTTCCCCCAACAAGTCCCATCCTCCCCTTGTTTATTTTTGAAAATCCATTTTGTTCCAATGAAATGAACATTTGGTGGAGGATCAACTAAAGACCAGACTTGATTTCTCTCAAAATTTTCAAGCTCTTCATGCATGGCATTGATCCAACTAGAATCAGAAAGTGCATGACGAACATCTAAGGGCTCGAAAGAAGTAACAAAAGCTGAATCAACAAAGTGAGCATGAGAATGTGTTACCCTTTGATCAAGCTCACCAATGATCTGCTCTGGAGGATGCATCCTTTGAACATGGTGTGGAGCCTCGCGGCGGGATGCAGTCTCCCCCTCAACTTGTGCGTTGGAGTGGTCCAAGATGACCGATGTTGAGGTAGTTGCTTCGGGACCTCGTGCCGAAGTAGTCGAAGCGGGGTCAGCTTCGGGGGTCGATGTCGAGGGTAGTAGGGGTTCATTCTCGAATTCTCCGAGATCTTCTTCTTCGAATAAGGTCTGTTCCATGTCGTGTTCATTTGCCTGTTCGAAAGCAGAACTAACAGAGGGGGTTGATTCATCAAAAGTCACATCACATGACTCGATGATAGTGTTAGTTTCCAAATTATAAACACGATAAGAATGACCATGAGTAGTGTAACCCAAAAAGATCCCGTCAGAAGATCGCGACTCAAATTTATCCAAGTTACCACGTTTTAGGATAAAGCAGCGACAGCCAAAAACTCGAAGATGAGTAACCTTGGGCTGTCTCCCAAAACGTAGCTCATAAGATGTCAAGTTTAAAATTGAGCGCAAGAAGATTCGGTTTGAGATGTAACATGTTGTGTTCATGGCCTCTGCCCATAATTTTCTAGGAGTCCTATGCTCATCAAGCATCGTCCTAGCCATCTCAACCAAAGTGCAGTTTTTCCTCTCGACAACACCGTTCTATTGAGGAACCCACGGAGCAGAGAATTGATGTTCTATGCCATGCTCCATGCAAAAGTCAACAAAGAGACTGTTTTTGAACTCGGTGCCATTATCACTTCGAATGAATTTCAATGCACCAGGGAGTTTAGTGAAAAGTCTCAAAGCCAAGCTCCGAAAGTGTGAAAACACTTCATCCTTGCTGGCAAGAAAGAAGACCCAAGAGTAGCGAGAGAAATCGTCGACAATAACTAATACATACCACTTGCCGCCTAAAGAACTAACCCGAGAAGGACCTACAGTGTCCATGTGGAGAAGTTCTCCGGGTTGTTCAGTCATCACTGTGGTGACTGGCGAATGCGAAGCGGCAATCATTTTTCCATGTCGACACGGAGCGCAAACTAAATTCTTCTCAAACTTGAGCTTGGGCAATCCTCGGATCAGGCCTAGGGCGCTCATACGAGCGAGCAACTCAAAGCTCATATGCCCTAGTCTCCTATGCCACTTCCAAAGCTCAGACGTCAAATGTGCAACAAGACAATGAGAAGATCCAGACGACTCAGAAAAATCAGCTCCAAAAACTCTCCCAACTCTAAAGATCTTACACACCACAACGCCATCAGAATTGAGTACTTGCGAAGTATCGCGATGAAATCGCACTTCGAAGCCCTCATCAAGCAACTGAGATAGAGACAGCAAATTGTATCCCAGGTTTTCAACCAATGCAACATCTTTGAGAGTGAAATTCGAGTTAATTCTTACCACACCTTTACCTTTCACTCTACTCCTTCGATTGTTTCCGAAGGTGATATGTTCCCTTTGCTTGGTTGTGGTGAGGCTGGAGAACCAAGCTGCATCTCCGGTCATGTGGCGCGAACAACCGGAGTCCATGATCCATGTGCCCTCCAAGCCTCGATCTGTCGCCTACACATGATAAGAGTATCTCGATCGCTCAGTGCTGGGGTGAGTGAAAAAATGACGAGGCATCCAGCACTGAGTGACACGAGTAGTAGGCACAGTAAAAGTAGACGGTCTACGCACATGATAATCTGAATGATGCAGAGTGTGAGGTCTACCTACATGCAGTGATCGAAAAGCATGACGAGGTCTCCTACTTTGATGAGGTACAAAGCTACTCGCCCGGGGTCTACCACCATATGGAACATGGTGAACACCTCGAGGAGTAAAACCTCTCCGAGAAGCACGAGGAGCCTCGAAAACAGGATGAGAGTAGAACTCAGACTCATGCATACCTAAAGATGGGTAATGCATGTCCTGGTAACTCATCGCCTGAGCGCGTCGCTCATCCTTGATGCGATGAAAACAGAAACCAATCAAATGACCCGCCCGCTGACAGTAGGAACAATGAAAAACTCTCCTGGGGGCACTCTCATGGGTCACAGGAGCAACTCTCACAGGCTCCTTGGGCTTCTTCTGAGTGGTTTTCTTGGGAGGATTTTTCTTGGTAGGAGGTGTGGTTTTCTTTGGTGGTTGGGTAGGCTTTTTGGCTGATGGAGTGTCTAACAGAGCTCTTTCTTTCTCTAAGGTAGTGGGAGAGGTAAAAACAGTTTTGGTTTTACTGTCTGAAGGAATCCTCTCAAAACCCAAACCTAGAGCTACCCCTGCTCTGTCAGCACACAACTTGGTCTTGGCCAAGAGCAAATCCATCCCACCCTTTCCCTCAGTGCATTTATTCACCACAGAAAGAAGGTATTCATTTTCAGACATGAGGTTTTTAGCCCGCTCTCTAACAGTGCCTAGCTGGTCCTTAAGGGTAATGCAAGTGTCACAAACAGGCTGCACATCCTTAGAACTACCGGCAATCATGAACATGTTTATCACGTAAATTAATGCTCTCGCGTAATAAAGAACAATTCATGCATTCGATAATATCATGAGGTCTAGAATCCACCTCCAAGAGCTGCTTCTGTGCAGTCTCAAGCTCAGAAAGAGTTTGAGCATGTACAGAACGCAACTGAGCAAGCTCACTCATGACAGTGGTACAAGAATCACATTCAACATCATTAACTTTAGACTTAAGCATGGCATAATCAGTAGAAACAGATTCTAGCCTAAGTCTAAGGTCTTTTCTTTCTCTAGCGGCTTGCACAAGCAATCTATCCTGACCAAGAACTACTTCATTCAGCTCATCTAGTTTTATTGAAAGCTGGTCATAGGATAGAGGTACCTCAGATGAGTCAAGCTCATCGCCGCTGTGATCGCTGTCGGCCATGAAGCAAAGGCCGGTGAAGTCTCGTCCCTTCTTGTCCTTCTTGTCCTCCTTCTTTGGGGACTCCTCCTCCTCAGAGCTCGACTCCTCAGTTGAGGAAGTGTCGATGTCGCTGAGAGCAGCAACAAATGCTCTGGAAGCGGCCTTGGATACTTTCTTAGCCATCTTGCCGCGCTTGCCCTTCACAAAGGGTTTCCTCTCCTTCTTGTGGTATTTAGGGCGCTCACTCTCATCTCTCTTTTTGAGTTTTGGGCAATTAGCCTTGATGTGAGAAGTGTCACCGCATTCAAAGCAACAACTAAAACCACTTCTCCTCTGATCCCGTCTCTCATGATGAAAGCGGGTGAACCTCCGGGCAATGAGAGCAAGCTCATCATCATCTAGAGTGTCCACCTGCTCCTTTGTGACGGAGACCAGGGAGGACAAAGCAAAACCATCTGCAAGAACACAAGTGCCAGATATGCTTGGTTCTGCAGTGGTGCCACGGCTAGTGCTAGAAACCAATGCCAATGGCTGTGGCAAAGAGCTTTTGTGCACTGCAAGAGATGCCTTGGCAATCTCTGTGGACTTCAGCTTGCTGAAGAGCTCATCACAGGTCAAAGTGTCATAACCTGCAGACTCCTCAATGCTGGATATCTTCACTTCCCATATGCTACGGTCAAGAGCATAGAGAAGCTTGATAGCCCTATCATGATCATTGTAAGCAAGCGTCCCGTTGGATCGCAAGTTACTCACTATCGCATCAAAGCGAGAAAACATGGCATCTATAGATTCACCAGGTGCCTGCACAAACAGCTGATACTGTTGATTGTATGTGCTTTGGCGCCTGGCCTTGATCTGTGTAGAGCCCTCATGAAAAATAGTGAGTGTTGTCCAGATTTCCCTAGCAGCCCTAAGGTGCTGCACCCTATCAAACTCACTCCGGCTCAAACCAATGAACAGTATATTTCTTGCCTTGGAGTTGGCATTATACTGATCTTTTTCTGTTTGAGTGGTGCGAGTATCAGGGATGGAGTATTGTGAGTCCACAATCTCCCAAATTGCATTTCCTTGGCTTAACAAGTAAGCCTCCATGCGCACCTTCCAGTATGCAAAATCAGTCCCATCGAACAGAGGAATTTTACTGCCTCTATCCATGTCGCCAATAGATCACAAAACCGGTTAAGGTCAACTGGTGATCTTAACCTGCTCTGATACCAATTGTTGGACCGGAAACGGCGACCAGAGGGGGGGGGGGTGAATGGGAGCTATTAAAAATTCGGGCTAAAAACTAGCCTTCGGTTTTAGTTCTGTCTTCTACGGAACAGGATTCGAACACTACCTTCGGAGGTCTGGTTCGGAGGTGCTTTGACAGCTCCGAACACAGGCTTCGTAGGAGCAAAAGTTCGAAGCCAAGAAGACTTCGCTCCACTAACAAACCTCGAAAATCTACTCTGCTAAGTCAGTGCAGGCTCCGCACACAGGGTGCTTCGAGCAGGCTTCGCACTTCACCCTTCGCAAGAGTGGACACCCCACTGAGGACTTCGACCAAGTACTTGGCAGCAGCAACTGGTGCTGGGCTTCGTACACGAAGGTCTAAACGCACACTGACAGACTTCGCTAGAGTCACAGACACGATAAACGTACGGGCTTCGATCAGGGCTTCGCTAGTAAGCAGCGAGGTCTCGCCTCCTGTTACACAGAGCGACAGCACACTGAAAAACACACTTCGCACAAAACACCCTTCGCCTAGACAGGCTTTGGTGTACTACAACTAGCGAGGTATGTAAAGCGAGCTCAAGCAAAAAGCACACAGAAGCAGGGCTTCGCCGCTTGAACAAGGAACACAATAAAATTGAACTCTGGATGAATACAACGAAGTGTGTGGCCACAGGAGCTCAACAGTAAATGCTCAAAGTGTTAAATGTTACCTACCGAGCCCCCATATTTATAGCCCACAGTTCACCCAAAGGAATTGACTACTTTACCCCTAGGGTTTACATTGGTTTTGTCTCTACAGAACTGAGGGGTACAAAAGGTAGTCAACTTTATTGGAGGCTTCTCTGTCAGCCTTTGCAGAGGGGACAGCACCAGCTTTTTGCAGAGCAGACACTGTCAGACTTGCAGCCTTTGACCTTTCCGAAGCCCCCCTTCGCACGCGAGGGGTGCGGTAGCTTCGGTGAGAAGCCTTGAGCCAGATGGCCTTCGCTTCACCGAAGTTAGCCTTCGATACAGTGACGGTTTTGAGCCGAAGCCGTCAAAGCCTTTGGGCCTTCGCACCAACACCTCCAGAGTGGACCACCACGGCTTCGCAGCTTCCGCCCAGCTCGAACTCCGTCAGTCCGTGTACCAAAGCCATGCAGGCCGAAGCACCACAAGACAACCACACTGCGGAGCTAGCCTTGCTCCGAAGCCTTTCACACTCCGAACCCCCACCTTCGGAGTACCACCCTTCAAAGTCCCTCCTTCGTCCAAGGCCTCCGCACGAAGCATTCCATGAGCACTTCGTCGCAGTGTCTCTCCCCGAGCACACTCCTCGACGAGCCTCACCCGGACCATGCCTTCGATGCGCCTCGACTTCTGAGACCTTCGTCGGGAACCTTCAAATGTCTCCCTCCGGAGCACACTTCGAATTCCTTGCCTCCGCAGAGGACTTGTTCCAACCAACTCCGAAGTCACTCCATCCGGAGTACCTTCGAAGTGCCTCACCTCCGAGGACTTTGTCTCGGAGTACCTTCACCCGGAGCCACGCTCTGCACTCTTTGCCTTCACCTGGCACACCTCGACCCGAGGACCGACCCGGACCCCTTCGCAGCCACCGTGACGGAGCTCCCTGCTCCCCTGGCATCAAGCCTCCCGCTTGATCCAGGTTCACCTACCGCTAACCTGTCCGTCGCTTCCGAAGTCCCTGCGCACCACCGACAAACAGACAAGTGTTTCTAGTACTCCGGAGACCTCTCCGGGTTAGCAACCTTCGGTACACACTCCGGTGTACCGCCCAAAGTACCGAAGCCTTCGGTACGAACCCAATCATCGTGTACTATCGGACCCCTCCGACAGGCACACTCCGCTGCAACAGCTGTAGCAACCAACCACCGAACACCCTTCGGTGAAACCACCTCCGAACACCCTTCGGAGGTCCAACCTCCGAACCCCTTCCGGAGGTACCCCTTCGAACAGAGGTTAAAAGCCTGTCAATCACTCATCACACATACTGAAACCAACCCTTGGTTTCTCAGGCTCCATTCCAAAATAAGCATACCGAGGCTGAAAAAAGTTCTGAGGAGCAAATTAAGCCTTATATGCAGGTCCAGAGGATGAGCCAGCATCAACAGCATTAACTTGTTCTTCTTCTTGGACTGCCTGAGGAGGTGATGGAGGTGCATGACGATGAGCGGGCACTTTGGGAAAATAAGAGGGATGAGTGGTCATGTCCTGCTCAATGTTCCTTGCCTTCGAAATAATCAACTTCATCAATTAAGGTGCATAGTATAAGCCTTGGCAAAAATTGCCCTTTACTTGAGATATCTCCTCAATAATCAGGTCAACAATATCAAACCAGGTCCCTTGCAAGATAGCATCAATAACAGGCCAAGCAATCCCTCTGACAGCTTCATTATTGCCACACCTAGGAAGAATGGTGGCTCTCAGAATCCTATTGATGAGACTTGGCTTGACCTTCAAACTAGTGACTTCTAGTATTTTGAAAGGTCCATCAGTGTCATAGAACCTGTGTAGCTCAGATTCTACAATAGGATTCACTGCCAAGTCCTCATGAAGCTTCAAACCACCCTCAAAGCGAATCATCAAGAAATTTCTCATTTCTTCTTTGGTGGCCTTGTACTTGGATGAGCGAGTCATCCACTTGATTTTTGTTTTCTCAACATTGATCCAAATAGTGGCATAGAGTTGCTGGATTAGCTCCTCATCATAATCTTGTCTCAAAGTCATTGTTCTATCTAGGCCAACTACCTTGAAAAGTTGCTAGACACCCTCAAACTGTGGCACTTCATTGATCTTCTCCCAATTTATCCATTTCTGATTTGCTATTTTCCTATTAGGACCATGAAGCTGCTCAAACACCTCCTTCTAAAAGCGAGTGTTAAAACGAGTGTCATGGGTGTCATTTGGCCTTCTGTACTGATTATGGTGCCGGAGAAACTGATATCTTCTGTTGTTGCGCACATCAAGCACAAATTGGATATTTGGGTCAACTTCATCTCCATCATCAGACTCATCCTCTTGTGCTTCTTCCTCTTCCTCCCCATTTTCCATATCAACATCCTCATTTGCATTTTCAGATTCATCACTAGAATTTGGCTCATAATCATCTTCACTTTCTTCAACTTGAGCAGGAGGGAGCCTTCCAAGAGCCCTTAACCTAGCCATTTGCCCATGACGACCATAACGAGGAGGAGGCATTTCTACAAGAAAATAGCCCTAAAGAATTAAAACTAGGTCAAACACTTTCCTCACCTAGGGTTCCATGCCATGGTTCACAAAATCAATAAAAATTGAATCTTAACCATGGAATGGAGAGAGGGAAGAGAAGAGAATCACTTACAGAGAGACCGTCGGGGAATCAGAGGTTGGACCGGAGGGATTCACCCCAAGGAATAAAATGGGGCTAGGGTTCTTGAGAGGGAAGAGGAGAGGAGAAACAGGAGAGTTTAGCTCAGTTTTGGGAGAGAGAAGGGGAGAAAGGGGGTAAAAACCCGAGAGGAGGCTTGGTGGGACCAGTTTAAAAACCACTTCGATCAGACCGATGTTATAGGATCAGTCTGACTGAACTCACTTCGGTCAGACCGACCTGTGGACGTCGGTCAGACCAAAGTCCCTAGACTAAGAAAAATTCAGCACATCAAACTTCAAAAACTTGAATTCTATTTAAATGAATTTAGAAAAGTTTGAAATTTTGTCGGGGACATGATTGAGTTCCAATATGTATGAATCATCAAAATTTTCGAATATTTGACACTCAAAATGTGGAACTAATCAAAATGCGAGTTTAGGTCTAGAATGGTCGAGGGTCACTGTTTGGCTGTTTTGAAATTCAAATATCTTTTGATAGAGAGACCAACGCATAAACTTTTGAACATGAAAAACATTTGTGTGGGCCTCCTCTAAGACTTTCCTTTTGAGCTCAAGTCTCGAGAATGCTTCAAAGAGAAGCTAGGGACTTAAGTTGATTTGGACCAAAAGAAGAATCTCTAAGAACCTTTTTTGTCAAAATTGGGATAAGAGAGTTGTAAAAGACTTTTATAGTTCCCAACAACAATGAAATGTACTTAGAGACTCTTTTTGAAGACTTTTAGCATATGTCTTGACAAAATAGCCTATGTTTTGATAAAAATCACTTTTTGACCCATATGACCATTTTAAGCCTGAATTTGCACCTCGTTTGGTTTTCAACATGTAGTAAGAGTAGTATGGCATATGGGTGAGTGCAATACTCCCCCTTTATGTATTACTTCATAAAAAGCTTGAAAATCAAGTAAAGAGCAACTTATGACTTGAGTAGGCGAAAAAAGCGATATAAGAGCCAATTGAGCAACAAGGATCATAAATGCAAATTGTTAAACAATATTAGAGAAATCTATGACATTTAACTCATTCCTCAATTTGCAAATGCGGGTTTCATAAAGAGGTTTGGTAAAAATATCGGCTAGTTGGTCTTCGGTGCATATATGACTTATTAATATGTCTCCCTTGGAAACATGGTATCTTAGGAAGTGGTGGCGAATGTCGATATGTTTGGTTTGAGAGTGTTGTACCGTGTTGTTGGCTATTTTGACGGCGCTATTATTATCACAAAGAAGTGGAACTTTTGGAAAGATTAGGCCATAGTCCAATAAGGTTTGTCTCATCCAAAGGAGTTGGGCACAACAACTACCCGCTGAAACGTATTCCGCCTCGGCGATGGAAAGAGCCATTGAATTTTCTTTCTTGGATGACCATGACACAAGGGATCTACTAAGCAATTGACAACTACCGGAACTGCTCTTTCTATCCACTTTGCAACCAGCATAATCCGAGTCGGAATAGCCAACTAGCTTGAATTTAGCACCCATAGGATACCATAAGCCAATGTTTGAGGAATGCTTTAAATATCTAAGAATTCTTTTTACCGCCACTAAAAGACATTCTTTAGGGGCGGCTTGAAAACGAGCACACATGCAAACACTAAACATGATATCGGGTCTAGATGCGGAAAGATAAAGTAGACTACCAATCATAGAACGATAAAGCTTTAGGTCTACCGGTTTACCTCCCTCATCAAGGTCAAGGTGTCCATTAGTTGCCATTGGAGTCTTGATGGGCTTTGCATCGACCATACCAAACCTCTTGAGTAGATTTTGATGTACTTGGTTTGACTCACAAAAGTCCCATCCTTGAGTTTCTTCACTTGTAGACCAAGGAAGAAGCTCAATTCACCTATCGTGGACATCTCAAATTCCCTAGACATCATGTCACCAAAATCTTTGCAAAGAAGTTCATTAGTGCAACCAAAAATAATATCATCAACATAAATTTGACAAACAAAGAAATTAACACCAATGATTTTTGTAAATAGGGTGGTGTCAACTTTGCCAATTATGAAACCTTTTGAAAGAAGAAAATCTCTCAATTTTTCATACCAAGCTCTAGGAGCTTGTTTTAGTCCATAAA
Organism: Zizania palustris; assembly: GCA_019279435.1. Lineage (NCBI taxonomy): Eukaryota > Viridiplantae > Streptophyta > Magnoliopsida > Poales > Poaceae > Zizania > Zizania palustris. Next base: position 9,178,689 of record JAAALK010000081.1, on the reverse strand, counting down.
GAGCTTTTGAGAGTTTGAAAACATGATCGGGAAATTTAGGATCTTCAAAACCAGGATGTTGTTCAACAAAGACAAGTTCGGCAATTTCTCTAATTAGAAAAGCACTTTTCACATCCATTTGAAAAAGTTTAATATCGAAACAACATGCAAATGCAAGAAGGATGCGAATGGCCTCAAGCCTTTCCACAGGTGCAAAGGTTTCACCAAAATCCAAACCTTCGACTTGAGTGAATCCTTGAGCCACCAACCTTGCCTTGTTCCTTATAACAACTCCATCTTCATCTTGTTTATTCCTAAACACCCACTTTGTACCGATGATGTTGTGGTTCTTGGGCCACTCAACTAAGGTCCACACATTGTTTCTAACAAAATTGTTGAGTTCTTCATGCATTGCATTCATCCAATCTGGATCATTTAGAGCTTCATCTATAATTTTAGGCTCAAGACAAGAAACAAACGAGTAATGTTCACAAATAGAAGCAACACGAGAGCGAGTTTGGACACCATTACTAATATCACCCAATACTTGATCAATTGGGTGATCCTTTGATAGAGTATTGTTGATTTTTGTAGGAATAAGAGGTTCTTGTTCCTTCTCCTCCTCTAGATCAACTTGAGTTTGACATTGCGTAGCAAACGTAGATGGCTCAACTTGAGTAGAGGTGGATTGCTTCTCTTCATTAGCCTCAATGGGCTAGATGTCACCAATTGACATTTTTTGCATTGCTCTCATCAAGTCCTCATCACCTACATCATTCAAATTAACGTGCCCTTCTTGAGAGCCATTAGTTTCATCAAATTTAACATCCATGGTTTCCTCTACAATACTTTTGCTTTTGTTGTAGACACGATATGCCTTGCTATTTGAAGCATAGCCGAGTAGAAAACCTTCATCACATCGCCTTTCAAATTTTGTTAGTCTCACACCCTTTCGATAAATATAGCAAGTACAACCAAAAACTCGAAAGTAGGAGATGTTTGATTTTCTTCCAACAAGAAGTTCATAAGAAGTCTTTTTCAAAAGCCGATGCAAATAAAGTCGGTTTGAAGAATAACAAGTGGTATTAAAATCTTCCGTCCAAAATGCATGTGAGACAATATATTCATCAAGAATGGTTCTAGCCATCTCAATAAGAGTTCTATTTTTCCTCTCCACAACACCATTTTGTTGAGGTGAATATTTTGCAGAGAGTTCATGCTTGATGCCTATATCATCACAATAATTTTTAATGTCGGTATTTTTGAACTCCGAGCCATTGTCACTCCTTATTTTCACAATTGTATGAGTAAATTCATTTTGAACTCTTTTAGCAAACTTTTTGAAAATATCAGATGTTTTAGCTTTATCATTCAAAAAGAATACCCAAGTATATCTTGAATAGTCATCAACAATTACGAGATAATGGCTATTACCACCAATACTCTTGTAAGTTGTTGGACCAAACAAGTCCATATGTAATAGCTCCAAGGGTCTAGATGTGGACATGATACTCTTAGAGGGATGAGAACAAGTAACTTGTTTACCGACTTGACATGCACGACACAATTTGTTTTTCTCAAACTTCACATCCTTCAAGCCCACAAGTAGATCATGTTTTGAAAGTTTGCTTAGTTGATGCATTCCAACACGAGCTAGCCGTCTATGCCAAAGCCAACCCAAAGAGGTTTGTGCAACTAAACATGTTGTCAGATTAGTTTCTTTTGAAGTAAAATCCACGAGATAAAGATTTCCAAAACGAAACCCTTTAAAAATAAATGAGTTATCAATGATGCTTGTTACAACTACCTCATGAGAATTAAATGTGCATGATAAGCCTAGATCACATATTTTGGCAACGAAAAGCAAGTTAAAATTCAAAGATTCAACAAGAGAAACATTTGAAATTGAAAGGTCATTTGTGATAGCAATTTTACCTAAACCAATTGCCTTTCCTTTGCTATTATCTCCAAAAGTGACTTTCTCTTGATTCTTGCTTTCCACCTCAAAAGTGGAGAACATATTTCTATCTCCGGTCATATGTTGAGTGCAACTGCTATCAAGCACCCAATGTCTACCTCCATTGTTGTAATTTACCTACAAAACAAAGTTAGTTTCTTTTAGGTACCCAAACTTGTTTGGATCCTTGGAGGTTAGTGACCAAGGACTTTGGTACCCAAATGACATTCTTTTTGGTACCAAGAATAGGAGAGCCAACATATTTAGCATAAATAGTATGATTTTGAGATTTCCTAAGCATATAGTGTGAATCAAAAGGAAAGGACTTAGTAGTCTTACCGACCGGACACTCTCCAACAATGTGCCCTACGTCATGACATTTGTGACAAAACTTACCATTACTCTTGACAAATCTAGGAACACGGTGTGTGGGTTTTTTTACCCTTTTTGGGAGTGAATCCCAAACCCTCCTTGTTAAAGGAGCACCGTTGCTCACTCAATATTTTATCAAGAGTGTTCTTGCCCTTGAAGATTCTCTCCAAACTTTTGCTAAGCTTGGCTACTTGTTCCTTTAATTCAATATTTTCACTAACTAACATGGAATCACAAGTAGTAGTGCTACAGCTAGAACATGGAATGTCAATTAAGTTATCACAAAAAGTAGACATGCTAGATATTGATACAACATGGTCATTTAAAGTTAAATCATGCTCTTCAATTAAATCACATGTAACACCAACATCTATTTGAGCTACACAATTTTTAGTGGAAATGATCTTGTCATGGGCATCCTTTAGCTCATCATGACATGTTTTTAGCTTCTCAAATTTCTCAAGTAAAGAAGCATGTTCCTTCTTTAGTATTTTGAATTTACCAATTTCCTTTTCACTATAATCATGAAGCTCCCTAAACATGTTTTCTAGTTCATCATATGAAAACTCATTTACTTCTTCACTTTAATTATCACTATTTAAATTTACCTTGGTGGATCCCTTTGCCATGAGACAAAAAGGTGGGAGTGATGGTGAAGCCTTGGTTATGGCGATTCTTGCCATAGCCTTCTTCTTTGGTGTCCCCTCATCACTTTCATCGGAATCGGAGTAGGAGGTGAGTCAGAGCTTTCCTCATTTGAGTCCCACTCTTCAATAAAAGCTTCAAACTTTCTTGTGCCTTTCTTGAGCTTTTTGAAAAGATTCTTCTTTCCAATCTTTTTCTCTTTTGGGGCCTTCTTTTCTTCATTCTCTTTTGTGGGATAATTTGATGGAAAATTTCCTTTTTCACCACACTCAAAGCATCTCAAGTCTCTCATATTCTTTTTGTGAGATGACCTCCTTTCTCTTCTTTTATAAGAATTTGAACTTGATGTTTTCTCTTTTCCTTTTTTTCTTGCCATGAGATCATTGAACATCTTAGTGATAAGTGCAAGCTCCTCTTCGGTGTTATCTCCTTCATCACCACCGGTCTTGTGCGATTTTAACTTTTCCTCAACTTCGGCCTTCAGAGCTATGTTCTTTCTCTTAGAGGATGAAATTTCCTCTAATTCTTGTCTATTTGTCTTGTATAACTCATTTGTATTTATCTTTCCCAACAAGCCGGCCGGAGTCATTGTGGATAAATCTGAGTTGATAAGAAGTGTCACCAAAGTATCAAACTTCTCCGGTAGAGCTCTAAGTATCTTGTGGACCACCTCCGAGTCTGTATAAGTTGCACCAAGTCCCTTGAGCTCATTCACTATCACATTTAGCCGTCCATACATATTGTTGACGGACTCATCCAGAAGCATTGTGAATGACTCATATTGAATTTTGAGAAAGTGAAGCTTGGCATTTTTGACCTCACTTGTTCCATCATGTATATCACTAAGCTTCGTCCAAATCTCATAAGTGGTGTTAAGGTTACTCACCCTATCAAATTCTTCTTGAGAGAGAGCATTGAAAATTGCATTCTTGGCTTGAGAATTTAGTTGAAGATTGCGGCGATCAACTTGAGTTACTTCACTGGTAATTGCATAGCCTTCTTCAACTATGGGCCAAAGATCAAAACTCATAGCTTGAAGGTAAGTGGTCATTTTAATTTTCCAAGTGGAATAGTTGGACCACTAAACATGGGAGCCTTCCATACGTTAGTTATCTCATGCGACATCTTTTCTCTCTAGGTGATTAAACCCAATCAAGAGAGACTAGGCTCTGATACCACTTGTAGGATCAAGATGTCGACTAGAGGAGGGGTGAATAGGCGATATAAAATTAAAATTTCTAAACAACCTAAACCTAAAATTTCTAGGCTCTAATTAAGGATGGCACAAATAATCGACTAATTAAGGTTTTGCAATCCTAGGTTGAAGGAGGCTCAAGCAATTCTACTAATTAACAAACTTGAAGTAAATTGCTTGAAAGTAAATAACACAAGTGAGACAAAGAATTGTTTCACCAATGTTCAGAAGCTTGCCGGCTTCCTACGTCACCGTTAAGGCGAATCCAACTCCACCTCTCAATCACCTAGCCACCAACCACCTTCGTCAAGGAGTGGGCAAAGTGAGAGAGGATCCGGAGAGACTCTCAAGCCTCCATCACTAGGGTTGTTCTTGCTCCACACTAGAGATGTTGCACGCCGAGCCACTAACAAAACCACCGGGTCTCCTCCACAAACTCCTCGGAGGGATCACTGGGCAACTCCTCCAAGCCATCTAGGAGGCGGCAACCTCCAAGAGTAATAAGCTGCACTATAAAGCTTGGAGACGATCAAATGCCACTTAATCACTAAAATGATGCAATGCACTTGATCAAAGGGCTCTTTTTTCTCTCAACACCAACAAAGTGAAATTTGTGCTCAAATGAGTGTGGGAGGTGTCCAACGGTGTTAGCCAATAAAACCAGGAGCCAAGAAGAAGTTTTTGTCCATGGGTGAGGAGTATAAATAGCCCCCACACCAAAAACTAACCGTTGGAGTCGAAATCATAACTCTGCAAATATTTCGGTAAGACCGGAGTACAATATTCGATTAGACCGATGATTTACTCAACGGATAGAAAAATGACCGTTGACTGTCAAATCATAGCAACTTTGGTCTGACCGATGTGGTCACCATGGTCTGACCGACCACTTCGGCCTGACCGGCAAGATGCACGGTCTAACCGATAACCTGGAACTTAGACTCGAAAGTTTTTCACCAAAAAATGCTCTCTGTATCCAGTTCGGATTGAACGGAAAAATTAACGATCTAACTGAACATTTTCGGTCAGACCGAACTTTATACGGCAGTCAGACCGAACTTTTGCACTTAGAAAAAAATGTTGCAGTTGGAAAAATTTGCTCTCTGACTCCACTTAGGTCTGACCGACAAATTCAATGGTCTGACCAAAACGTTTAGGTCAGACCGAAGTTAACACTGCTGTCAGACCGATCTCTCCAGAAAAGGCCAAAAAATATCTTCCATGACATGCAATGTATAAGTGGCATAAAGTCATTTCCAATTTTTATTTTGCAACCCCTCTTAATAGTACGGCAAAACAAAAATGAAAAAATAGGTTATTTGATCATCCCCTCTCCTCGATCAAGTTTCTAGTCTTTTTACCTTCAAATGAGCTTCTCTTTATTCTTAATCGGGTTGCTTCATCCTTGTAGACCTAACTCAACACAATCATGACTTTGCAAACAATGGTTAGTCCACAAATTACGTTTGTCATATAATTACCAAAACCACATAAGGGGTCTAGATGCTTCACCGGCCTTACTGGGTCGGTCTGACCAGTCTTTGTCAGTCAGACCAGCCATGGAGGGCCGGTCGGACCGACTAGTGTCGGTCTCTTGTGCAGGGTCATCCACAGTAGGCCCTGTCAGACTGAAGTGGTGAGGGCGGTCCGACCGGCACTAGGGCTGTGGTCAAACCGGCCATCTCCTCGGGTGGCTTCAGCGGATCGACTTCGACTTGCTCCTTGGAGGTCCCCTTAGGGATTGGGACGTCCTGGGACCCCACCTTGACGATGTTAGCTTCAGAGTGTGCCTCTGGACGTCCTCATGGTGTGATGGATAGCCTAGAGAAGACATCGCCGCATGGAGCGCCCATCTGACCCTGCATGTCGGCGCCAACCGTTCCCTCTCGCGCCCGAGCCCGGCCCACCCGTCAGTCGCCACCCTCGCTCGTCCGCGCCCGCCGACCACTGGCCCCCGCCTGTCAGCTTTGTCATCAACCTCGCGCCAGGCCCCCCTAATCCCGCTGGCGAGAACTTCGCCTCGGATCCGCTCGCCGGCTCCCCCTTTCGTTAAACCGAGGTCGGCCTTAACTTCCCCGAGGCCCACCTGTCAATTAAGCGCGTTAAGACGCGTGTTTAAGTCCCTGGATTGCCTTCACGCGCATGGCCGCGCCTTCGCCGGTGAGTAAAGCCCTCCTCGGCTTTCCTTGCATGCGAGCCCCCTCCGACGTCCTATTTAACCCCCCGGCCTCCACCGCGTCCGACCCCCACGCCCACTCGCCTCGAGCATGATCAGAACACCCTCCACCCGGTTTTTAGCGCAACACCGCTGCCCGTTCACCAGCCGTCGATCACCGTCGCCGGAGTACCCCTCCGTCCTCGTCGACCGCACCTCTGCGACCACAAGGACCGCCCCTACCTCAGCCACACCTTCGCTGGCCAAGGAGATCGCCGGGTCCCCACCGCCGTCGAGTACCCGAGAAACCCTTCGCGTCTACCCTCACCGTCAATCGCCGTCCGCCGCCCTTCATCGCCGTCGAAGGTACCGTCGTGACCGCCATGGCCTCCTCTTTCCATTTTTGCATAGAACTAGGGCCTAGCCCCCTCGTCGGCGCCGTCGCTGCCGCACCCGAACCCCGCCGTCGCTGGAGACGAAAGGGGGTACAACCCACTAAGCGCGTGTCGTGCCGAATTTCATCCTGGCCGCACGATCGCGATCGGAGCGCTCTGATTAAAGCCCTACGGGATTTAATCTCCGCCCTTGATCCGGTCAAAGGGGTACCAGGCCATCTGGGCCGTTGATCGCTTTTAAAAGCCTTGACTCAATCTCGTGCGTCCACGTTATACCCTTTCGCGCGTTTTAATCCTGGCCGTCCATTATAACTTAAGCGCCCCGCCTCGCCTGCGCACGTTGGATCTGGATCCAACGGTCCAGATCGACCCGGTGCACGCGCACAGTGCGTGGGTTCACCGTGGGCCTGGCTCACCGTGGACCCGAGGGGTTTAAAAATTGAAAATGAATTTCAGAAATACTTTTAAACTTGTAAAATTCATATCTGGCGCATTTGAACTCTAAAAATTGCCATTCCAATTTCAGAAAATTCATAATATTATTCTCTACATGTTTATGCAATAAAAACAGTAGGTTTACTTTGGACATTTCATGTTTATTCAAATAAGTATTCAAATGCCTTTAGGATTAAAATGTAAATTCAAATGTTTAAACTTCAGAAAAATTTAGATTTATTTCCTTTCTGTCCATTTACTGAAAACCATTAAAGTAACATGAACTTTTCATTTCAAATTTATTTGAGAACTTAATATGACAATAATCACATTTAAACACCCCTTTCTAAAAAGGACAACTTTTTAATTCCTTTAAAATTTATTTATGAAGTAAACCACAGAACCTTAACAATTGAATTCATTTTATTTTTAATCAAACCAACTTTAACTTATGTGCTTATAATGTAATGTTATATTGTTTGATTTGAATGTTGTGTTCTTTTTATTTTACTTTACTATATCAAAAAGACTACGACGCCGCCGAGGAGCTGGAGTACTTCCCCGAAGTCCCTCCCTCTCCCTTTGCTGAACAAGGCAAGTCACCAACACAATCTTTTGAGCATATTGAACCCACGTTTGATTATACTATCGCTAAAACACATAGGTTATATATGCATTAGTCAAATGAAACCTTAAAATATATTTATTTAGGATCCCCCGACCTTGATGTGCAACCCAAGCCATGCTCTCTAGCCTAAACTCCTTGTCACCATATGATAAATGTTATTAGCTAGTGTCCAATGTATCGACACGATCGCTATAGGATAAAAATGAGTCGTAGTACATGGTTCTACTATATGATCCCCATTGTTTCTTATCTATGGAATTCTGTCGTTGTTGGAGTTGTGGTTGTGAGTGAATGCATGGTGGGTTCCGGGTGCAAGCTAGGGCATTGGTCGGTAGCACCCGGGGCACTATAAGGACCGGTCTGAGGGATCCGTTGCAATACACTTACGTACTAACCACAAGTCTAGTGGGTAAGTCCTAACTAAGGTATGGTTTGTTCCAAACCGAGGCCACCATTTGGAGATGGGTCAAGTTGCACCTGCGGGTGACTTGTACTAATGTGGCGCAAAAGGGGGTGCGACGTTAGCCGGGATGCGGCCCGGCGTGCCGGCGAAACCTAGAGCGGGTGGTTATCGCTTGGAACATTTCATGCCGAGGTTTTGGCACGAGTTCCCGTGGTATGGGTCATCTCGTTTGGGATGAGTGCGTGCCTTGTGGGTACAGTAGTACACCTCTGATCAGAGTCTTAAATCTTTTCGAAAAGCCGAGCCCACGGTCAAGGGCGGGTTGCGTGACATCCCCCAGTTAGATTACTTTGAATATGTATGTGCATGATGGATTGACATGTAAGGACTGTTGTGCGAGGAGGTAAAACGTACTCCTCGAGTTAGATGATGATGTTGATGTTCATGTTTACTTTTCTGCATGATTAAAATGTGACTACACTAAATGCAATAATTGAAACTGTGCTTTTCCGCAAAGTTAGCCATTACCCTTCTTTGTTTATTATCTTGCATTATTACTTGCATTTGCGGTGGCTTGTTGAGTACTTTTTGTACTCATACCCGTTGGACCCCACAGAGGATGCTTACTATGAAGACAGTCTGGAGTAGCGACCCAGTCGAGAAGAAAGATACTGAAGAAGATGTTCATCATGCAGAATTTTAATTATCTTTGTTACTGTTTTTACCAAAACTTTGATGTAATAAATATGGTCTGCGTACCATGAATATTGCCGTATGTACATTGTCGCATGATGAACCTCTTGTATTATTGTTTTTCTTATGAAATTCAATAATGTCTCGATTTGATAAATCGGGGCGCTACAAGATGGTATCAGAGCTGACTTGACTGTAGGAAGCCAAACAGACCCGCCTAGCCATTAGTCACAGGAAATTATTTCTCGAAAATCTATTTTACAAACTTTGTTCCTCTTCTCACTTTTATTCAACTTGTTGTTTTGTAGATGCCAGTATACCAAGTGCACAGCTACTGCCGCCACTACGAGGGCTTCGTCCGGGAGCTCTGTATGATGCTCACCTTCCTCGGGTTCCTCTTCGAACCCGAATTCCAAGGAGTGTACCCCGACGAGTTCGCCGGGCCTTGTGACGTCTCCCTCACCGTCCACGGCTCCGGAGAACACTTGCCGCCCTACACCACGGCACTTGGAGGCCCGACTTTCGACGTCGCGTGCCAACGAGTCGCCCTCCAGGCCCTCATGGAGTTGAGGATGATCTACGATGATCGTCTTCAGAACTCGTCCTTCCGGCTTGTGCCGAAGCGTACTCCCGGAGCCCACCATAGCATCTACCTCGGAGTTCACTCCGTGCGTGATCCGGTCATGGCCCGGCAGTCGCGTCTTCTACAGGCTATGGACGATCTCCATACCGAGGCGGTGCTCGACGCCGACGAGCACCATGAGGCGGTTGAGTTCCTTCGTGAAGAGACAAAGAACTTGATCCAACAGAACGGCGAGTTGCAGCGCAAGATCATGCAGCTGCAGAAGGATATTGCGGAGATGGTTACTCTTCTTCCAAGGAAGAAGAAGCCCATCCGTGAGCCCCTCCCTCGCCCCAAGAGGATCCCGCCACGACCCTCCCCCGCCAGAGCCTCCACCAGCGCCCCTGCACCACGCCCCGGCCTCGTCTCTGACTCCATCATCGAGAATTTTCTCGAACCCACCATCCCTCTGGAGCCGCGTACTCGTGGTTCTGAGAGCACGGAGACCGCCTCCGGTGGCGAGTAGGCGTTAGGAGTCGCTACTTTAATAAAAGCTTAATTTTGTATGTGGTGCTACCCACGACAAGTGTGTTGTGGGTAGAATAAGATCTTGGTTGTAATGAACATTTTACCACTTGATTTATATATGCTTAAACTATTCTTGTTAATTGTGTTGTCAACTTTTTGCTTTATAACCTTATGAATTCAGAAGATGGCCGACCACCAGAACACCGGCTCCAACAACGGAGCAGGAGGAAGCCGTGATGCGCCCGAGGGTGTTGTACCCAACTGGGGTGCAACGGGCCCGCGTCAGTCTGGGTCACCCTCCGCCAACCACCCCACCTTGGCAGAGATGATGGCGAATCAGAACCAACTGATCACCGCCCTCCTCACTCAAATGCAGAACCAACAGGCTCAGTTGGACCGTCTGCAGAACGGGGAACCTGCCCCTCGCGCACCAGCACCTGCGCCCGCTCCGCAACTCTCCGAGTTCCTGCGCGTGCGCCCTCCCATTTTCTGAAGCACCACCAACCCGATGGAGGCCGGAGATTGGCTTCGCACCATCGGAAAGAAGCTCGACCTCCTCCCCTGCACCGACCGGGAGCGAGTGGCCTTCGCCACTCACCAGCTTCAGGGTCCCGCCGCTGAATGGTGGGACAACTATCGTGAGTCCCAGCCAGAGGACCACATGGTGACTTAGGCAGAGTTCACCATCGCCTTCCGTGCCACCCACGTCCCCGCCGGTGTCATCGCGGTGAAACAGCAGGAGTTCCGCCACCTGCAACAAGGCAACCGGACCGTCATGGAGTACCTCCATGAGTTCAATCGCCTCGCCCGCTACGCACCGGAGGAAGTGCGCACCGACACCCTCCGCCAAGCCAAGTTCCTCCGGGGACTCAAGGATGAGCTGTCCATCCTGCTCGTCGCCACCGACTACGCCGACTTCCAACGGCTGGTCAACAAAGCGCTCATCCAAGAGACTGAGCAAAACAGGTTGGACCTCAAGAAGAGGAAGATGATCGCCTTCAAGCACCAGCAGGCGAACTCTCAGAGGCCCCGCTTCGTCCCTCCGCCACCTGCGCCCGTCTACCATCCTCGGCCCGCCTACAGGCCACCTCACGCCATCGGTGGATCCAACGCCGGGCATCCTTGCCCCGCTCCACCAGCTCCGGCCGCTCAGCCGACACCAGCCGCCAAGGCTCCGATCTTGAAGGATCGCCAAGGGAGGCCGGTCGTCTGCTTCAACTACCGCAAGGAAGGGCACTATTCGCACCAGTGTCCTCACCCCAAGCAGGCTCAAGGCGCGGCACCCAACCAGGCGGTTCGTGCCCGCGTCAACCACATCAGCGCGGAGGAAGCTCAGGAGGCTCCTGAAGTTGTGCTCGGTACGTTTACCGTGAATTCCGTACCAGCCGTAATATTATTTGACTCTGGAGCAACCCACTCCTTCGTCTCGGAAGATTTTGCAAAAACAAATGAACTGGACGTGCTCCCTCTACCCATCCCCATGGTGATTGCCACTCCTGGCAATAGGACCTTAGCCCGCTTATACAACCCTAAGGTTCAGATTGACATCCAAGGAGCACTGTTTCGGGCCGAGCCAGTCCTCATCCAATGCACCGGACTCGACCTCATACTAGGGATGGATTGGTTGATGAAGCACAAGGGAGTGATCGACTATGCCAACAAGTCCATCACAGTGACCAACCCTGAAGGCGCAGCCGTCACCTTTCGAATGACCAGTCGCAAACCACTCGGAGCATCCCTTCGCTCGATAGCTCTTGAAGAGGTACCCATAGTCAAGGAGTTTGCGGACGTCTTCCCTGAAGACCTACCCGGAATGCCTCCCAAGCAGGACATCGAATTCAGAATCGAACGTGTCCCCGGGACCACTCCAATCTCCAAGCGCCCGTACTGGATGGCCGCTAATGAACTAGCTGAAGTCAAGAGCAACATCGAAGACCTAGAGCAAAAAGGGTATATTCAACCGAGTACCTCACCCTGGGGTGCACCGGTTATATTTGCCATGAAGAAGGACAAGACCAAGAGGATGTGCGTGGACTATAGAGCCTTGAACGACGTAACCATCAAGAACAAATACCCATTGCCCCGGATCGATGACCTGTTCGATCAGCTGAAAGGATCCTCGTTGTTTTCCAAGATTGACCTCAGGTCAGGTTATCACCAATTGAGGATTAGGGAAGAAGACATACCCAAGACTGCCTTCACCTCCCGCTATGGACTCTACGAGTACACCGTGATGTCGTTCGGACTCACGAATGCCCCGACCTTTTTCATGAACATGATGAACAATGTATTCATGGAGTTCTTGGACAAGTTCATCATGGTATTCATCGATGATATCCTCGTTTACTCCAAGACCAAGGAAGAACACAAGACTCACCTCCGTCTGACCCTCGGAAAGCTAAGGGAGCAGCAACTGTACGCCAAATACAGCAAATGCGAATTTTGGTCGTCTGAGGTGAAGTTCCTCGGCCATGTTATATCTGCCGGAGGAATAGCAGTGGACCCAACCACCATTGAAGCGGTAACCAACTGGCTGCAGCCCACGACCGTGACCGAGATCCGGAGTTTTCTCGGATTGGCCGGATACTACCGCCGGTTCATCGATAATTTTTCCAAGATCGCCAAGCCCATGACCAGACTTTTGCAGAAGGAAGTGAAGTTTGAATGGACCCCCGACTGCGAAGAAAGCTTCCAGACCCTCAAGAAGAAGCTAGTGTCAGCCCCTATTCTGACTCTGCCAGACATTCGGAAAGACTTCCACGTCTACTGTGATGCCTCTCGTCAAGGGTTGGGATGCATCTTAATGCAAGAAGGGAAAGTGTTATCCTACGCATCCCGACAGCTAAGGCCGCATGAGCTGAACTACCCAACCCACGACCTGGAACTAGCAGCCGTGGTTCATGCCTTGAAGATATGGAGACATTACCTTGTGGGGAATCGGTGTGAGGTCTTCACCGACCACAAGAGCCTCAAGTACATATTCACCCAACCAGATCTGAACCTCAGGCAAAGGAGATGGTTGGAACTGATTAAGGATTATGACTTGGGCATCCATTATCATCCGGGCAAAGCGAATGTGGTGGCAGATGCCCTTAGTCGAAAAGGGTACTGCAATGCCATCATGGTTCAGGACCAAGCTCCTTTACTTTACAAGGAGATGGAAAGGCTAAACCTAGGGATCACCACTCGAGCGTACCTCGCTGCCTTGGAGTCTCGGCCTGTCTTAATAGACCAGATCCGAGAAAAGCAGAAGGAAGACCCGGACATCCTGGAGATCCGGCAGAACATGAGGAAGGGTAAAGCCCCCGGATTTTCCGAGGACGAGCATGGTACCATCTGGTTCGGAAACCGGATATGTGTACCCGACCAGCCTAAATTGAAGACCCTCATCCTTCAAGAAGCCCACGATACTCTATACTCCATCCATCTTGGGAGTACAAAGATGTATCAAGACCTGAAGGAAAAATATTGGTGGGTCAGCATGAAGAGAGAAATAGCTGAGTATGTGGCCAAGTGCGACACATGCCGGCGAGTCAAGGCAGAGCATCAGAGGCCTGCCGGACTTCTTCAACCTCTCAAGGTCCCTGAATGGAAGTGGGAAGAGATAAGAATGGACTTCATCATGGTACTGCCCAGGACCCAAGCTGGTCATGATTCTATCTGGGTGATCGTCGACCGACTCACCAAGGTAGCTCACTTTGTTCCGGTCAAGACAACTTACACCGTCGCCAAGTTGGCTGAGTTGTATATGACCCGGATCGTGTGCCTTCACGGAGTTCCTAAGAAGATTGTATCTGACCGCGGGAGTCAGTTTACCTCCAAGTTTTGGAAGAACCTTCAAGAGGAACTCGGCACCCGGCTGAACTTTAGCACCGCCTATCATCCATAGACTGACGGTCAAACCGAAAGGGTCAACCAGATACTGGAGGATATGCTTAGAGCTTGTGCTCTAGACTTTGGCGGAATGTGGGACAAGAACTTACCATATGCAGAGTTCTCCTACAACAACAGCTATCAAGCCAGCCTGCAAATGTCCCCGTTCGAAGCACTCTACGGACGTAAGTGCAGAATGTCGTTGCTCTGGGATCAAACCGGAGAGTCGCAACTGTTTGGGACTGATCTATTAAGAGAAGCTGAAGAGAAGGTTAAGATCATAAGAGACCGATTGAAGGCAGCCCAATCCCGTCAGAAGAGCTATGCCGACAACCGTCGAAGAGACCTAGCCTTTGAGGAGGGCGATTATGTCTATCTCCGAGTCACTCCCCTCCGTGGCACTCAAAGGTTCAACATGAAAGGAAAACTGGCACCCCGCTACGTCGGACCTTTCCAGATCCTCCGACGACAAGGAGAAGTGGCATATCAACTTGAACTGCCTCCATCCTTGGCAGGAGTTCATGATGTGTTCCATGTCTCTCAGCTGAAGAAGTGCCTCCGTGTACCCACCGAGCAAGCCGACCTTCAGCAGCTCAATGTCTAGGAGGACTTGACCTACATAGAGAAACCCATCAAGATCTTGGAAACCAAGGAGAGAGTAACCAGAAGCCGCGTCGTTCGCTTCTGCAAGGTTCAATGGAACAACCATCCCGCCGAAGAAGCCACTTGGAAAAAGGAAGACGAACTGAAAGCCCAATATCCCGAGTTATTCGAGTAGCGTTCCAATCTCGAGGACAATATTCTCGTAAGGGGGATAGGTTTGTAACACCCCAAATTTCCAAAACAATAAAAATATCATTAAATTCAATTTCTTGGAATTTATATTTCTAAAAATACTTTTAATTCTCTTTTTTCCCTTTTGAACTACAACATAGAGTAGATGGCCAAACTAGGAGGTGAAACTTTTTGTATATGATCCTAAGACCAAAATATAATTTTGAGAATTTTTATAAATTTTTACCAACCTTGGAAGTAGCCCTAAGATTTTAATGTATTTCCTGGAATTATTTTTATTCAGAAATGCTTTAAAACAGTAACGGGCTCCCTCCCCTCCCTTCTCTCTCTCCCGGCCGGCCCAGCCCACTCCCTCCCGCGCGTGCCTTCTGACCTGTGGAGCCCACCCGTCAGTGACCACCTCTCCTCTCACGCGCGCACCGGACACCCTGGCCCTACCTGTCGGCGCCAAACGTTCCCTCTCGCGCCCGAGCCCGGCCCACCCGTCAGTCGCCACCCTCGCTCGTCCGCGCCTGCAGACCAGTGGCCCCCGCCTGTCAGCTTCATCATCAACCTCGCGCCAGGCCCCCCTAATCCCGCCGACGAGAACTTCGCCTCGGATCCGCTCGCCGGCTCCCCCTTCCGTTAAACCGAGGCCGGCCTTAACTTCCCAGAGGCCCACCGGTCAATTAAGCACGTTAAGACGCGCGTTTAAGTCCCTGGATCGCCTTCACGCGCATGGCCGCGCCTTCGCCGGTGAGTAAAGCCCTCCTCGGCTTTCCATGCATGCGAGCCCCCTCCGACATCCTATTTAACCCCCCAGCCTCCGCCGCGTCCGACCCCCACGCCCACTCACCTCGAGCACGATCAGAACGCCCTCCACCCGGTTTTTAGCGCAACACCGCCGCCCGTTCACCAGCCGTCGATCGCCGTCGCCGGAGTACCCCTCCGTCCTCGTCGACCGCAAGGACCGCCCCTACCTCGGCCACACCTTCGCTGGCCAAGGAGATCACCGGGTCCCCACCGCCGTCGAGTACCCGAGAAGCCCTTCGTGTCTACCCTCGCCGCCGATCGCCATCCGCCGCCCTTCATCGCCGTCGAAGGTACCGTCATGACCGCCATGGCCTCCTCTTTCCATTTTTGCATAGAACTAGGGCCTAGCCCCCTCGTCAGCGCCGTCGCTGCCGCACCCGAACCCCGCCGTCACCGGAGACGAAAGGGGGTACAACCCCCTAAGCACGTGTCTTTCCGGATTTCATCTTGGCCGCACGATCGCGATCGGAGCGCTCTGATTAAAGCCCCACGAGATTTAATCTCCACCCTTGATCCGGTCAAAGGGGTACCAGGCCATCTGGGCCGTTGATCGCTTTTAAAAGCCTTGACTCAATCTCGTGTGTCCACGTTATACCCTTTCGCGCGTTTTAATCCTGGCCGTCCATTATAACTTAAGCGCCCCGCCTCGCCTGCGCATGTTGGATCTGGATCCAATGGTCCAGATCGACCCGGTGCACGCGCACAGTGCGCGGATTCACCGTGGGCCTGGCTCACCGTGGACCCGAGGGGTTTAAAAATTGAAAATGAATTTCAGAAATACTTTTAAACTTGTAAAATTCATATTTGGCGCATTTGAACTCTAAAAATTGCCATTCCAATTTCAGAAAATTCATAATATTATTCTCTACATGTTTATGCAATAAAAACAGTAGGTTTACTTTGGACATTTTGTAACACCCCAGAAATTAAGAGGAATAAAATAAAAAGAAAAATATTATTTAAAACATTTTTGATTAATTATTAAAGGGAAATTCACAAAAGAACCCAAATAAAGCCAAACAGGGAGAAATACTCAAAATTTGGACTTGAAAATTTTATGTGATGAACTAGAGGCCAAGATATAATTTTAGGAATTTTTACAAATTTTTATCAACAGTGGTTCAACTCTTAATCAAATAAATAAATTCCTGGAATTATTTTAAATCAGAAAAGAATTAAAAAGCTTATTGGGCCCCAACCCCGAAACCTCCCTCCTAAAGCCTTTTAGGCCCAGCCCAACACCGCCCTCTCACTGACAAGCGGGACCCGCCTGTCGGCGCCGCCCCCCTCTCTCCTCCCGCTCGCACCCCGCCTCGGCCCCACCGGTCAGCCCCCGCCGCGCCACTGACCGCCCGGACCCGCCTGTCGGCCCCTTTTCTTTTTCGTTCGCCCACTGACAGGTGGAGCCCACCTGTCAGATTCATCTTCCTCCCGGGAAGGGGATCCCCTTTCCTTCTACCCGGCGATCACCTTCCGTTTCCTCGCCGCCGGCCGCCCGCGTTCGCTTGATCCACCCCGGATCGCCTTCCCTGATCACCGACGACGCCATTCCTTCTTTAGCCACGCGTTTTCGCGTTTATGGCAGTACACCCGGAGCTCTTGGAAAGGGATCGCCGGAGCCCTCTCGGCTTCCTCGATTCCCTTCCAATCCGACCACCGGCGACCCCTATTTAAACCCCTGAGGACGCCGCCCTCACCCCCACACCGCCTAAGCCTTAGCCTTCGCCCTCCAGAGCGCCGCTACGGTTTTTGCGAGCCCCTCCTCTGCTCCACCTCCGGCGAGACATCGCCACCGCCTCCGGCCTCCTCCGCCTTAGCCACCGCCACCAACGAGACCGACGTCGACCGCCCATCCCCGGCCACCACTCCGTTGGCCTTGGAACCCGCTGGATCACCACCGCCGTCGAGCTCCCGAACCCTCTTCGCCGTCTACCCTCGTCGCCGGTCGCCGTTCTTCGCCGCCGTCGCCACCAGAGGTACGGTCATGACCGCCCTCCCCTCCCCGTTCCATTTTTGCCGTTAGATAGGCCTGTAGGCGCTCGTCGTCGCCGCCATGGCCGCACCCGAGCCCGCCGTCGCCGGAGACGAAGGGGGTACGCACCCCCTTACGTCGTGCCGTGCCGGACGCGATCGAGGCCATCCGATCACGATCGGAGGGCCACGATTAAATCCCTTTGGGATTTAATCCGGGCCCTCGGATCTGATCGAAGGGGTATCGTGCGATCGCGGCCGTTGACCGCAACTTAAACCCCCGGATCCATCCGGTGCGTCCACGTGTACCCATCTGTCACGTTTTAATCACAGCCGTCCAATTTCATTTAAACCTCCCGCCTCGCGCCTGGCCGCTAGATCAATATCCAACGGATCTGGGTGATCCGGTCCACGCCACAGTGGCGCGGTCCACCGTGGGCCTGGCTCACCGTGGACCAGAGCCCATTTTCTGTTTAAATAAAATTCCAGAAATTGATTTAAACTTTGAAAATTCATATCTTGCTCAAATTAACTCCAAATTTCACCATTCAAACTCTGTTAAAACCAGAATATTATTCTCCACACATTAATGCCATAAAAACAGTATGTTTCTGTTGCCCAAAATATTATTAATAAATAAATGAATAAAAATCCCTTAGGATTAAAATGAATAATACAGAAAATAAATTGGGGAAAATCCTAAAATATTAGACTTTACTGTTTTATATAAAACTCAGAATATTAAAATACTACTTCACATAAAACACCCACAAATGATGTATGTTCCTTTGTTTTGTGAATTTTATCTGTTTATTGAATGTATTATTTATTTTTCGTAACGAGAAGACTACGAGTTCGTCGAGGAGCAGGAGTTCTACCCCGAGGTTCCTCCATCCCCATTTGCTGAGCAAGGCAAGTCATTGACCACCTTTGTGGACACAGTTGATCATTATTGAGCCCATGATTTAATAAATTATTGCTATAACTCATAGGTTAATATTGCATTAGTCAAAGATCAAGCCCTACACTTATATTTATTAGATCCCCGTCCCTGTGTGCAAACCCAAGCCATGCTTATTGAGCCTCAACTCCTTGACACTCTACAAATATTATATTAGCTAGTGCCCAATGTACCGGCACAACCGCTATAGGATATAAAGAATGAGTCGTAGAATAGATGAATTCTGGTATATGAAATACCCCGTTATTCTTGTCTCTGGACTCTGTTTGAGTAGGCTATGTTATAAGTATGGTGGGTTCCGGGTGCAAGCTCGGGTTTTGGTATGTCGCACCCGGGGCACTATAAGGACCGGTCTGCGGGATCTGTTGCAAAGCACTTCCGTACCAACCACAAGTCTAATGGGTAAGTCCTAACTGGAAGTATGGAACACTCCGTCTCACGGCACCATAGTGGAGGGGGCAAGGGGCTAGCCCTCAGGGCGCCTTGTACCGACGATGGCTCAAGAGGGGGTATTTGTGT